>JAGKQL010001119.1:70129-141131 GCA_018398635.1 Cyprinodon brontotheroides
TTATTATTATTATTATCATACATTTTTTGTATTTTATTTTTTCTTTTATTTATTTATTTATTTATTTTTGTGGATGGACAGATGGGGAGGGTTGTAGTGTCGGCCCTGTGCCCGCTGGCTGGTGTGGGTCCTGCCGGGTCCCTCGACTCCTGGGCTACAGTGGTGAGATTGGTGGCCTCCTCTCCGGGAGGGGCTCCTGCAACGGGGTGCCTATTGAGTCAGCGGGAGCTGGCTCCCCGGGGAGTGCAGGTAAGCACCCCAGTCCTTTTGCTCCCATCCCCAAATCATCCTCTGCCTGCTCCATCACACTGCCACACATGTAGGTTTTTGGGGAGGGGCTCATTACTGGAGGGCCACCTTCTGATGATGACCCCCACCCCAATTTTATTTTGCATTTCAGACACTTACATCTACATCATTTTCACAACACACATCTATGTGGGGTATTTTCTGGGGGTGGGGTCAAAGGCCACATAGAGGCTTTATTTTTATAAGGCCCCACCATGATTCGACCTCCTCCATCCCCTCTAGCATCTAGACATTGAGGGTTCAGGGTTGGCGAAGGGGTGTGCTGGCACCGTCTCTCTCCTGGAGGGGCTATGCCGGACACCCCCTCTTGATACTCCCAGTTTAAATTACATCTGAGAGCAACACGCAATTCCAGCAGGCGCAGGGAGGATCGAGGTCTTCTCACACCCCTGTTCTCCTGCTGCCTCACTGGGGCCTGGAAGAAGAATGAGCCACCTGGTCCGTGGTTTTAGCTGGGGGCGGCTCTGCGAGGGCCTAGGTATTGGCCTGCGGTGGCGGGGCACAATAGCCTCTGCTCTCCCAAAGAGGTTGGAAGGAGGGGCATTTTTTTGGGGGTTCTGGTTGGGTGGCCTGCTTCGCGGGATGGGTGGGCCCGGTCCCGGGAAGGGGGGCTCTTGCTGGGGGTTGTCCGGTCCATGTCTTGAGGGTGGGGGCGGGGCTTGAAGCAGGAATGAGATGGGTTGGTGTGCCGGTGACGTGGCTGTGCTCCCCTCACATCCGGATTTTAGGTTCCCTTATGGGGTCATCGATAGTCCCAGGACCAACCACCAGTGCGGCCGGGTACTCTTTGGTCCCTGGTATTATTGGATGTGAGTGTTATATTGGTGATGTGTGTCCGGCGTTTTGGTAATGTGGGGGGCACTAGGGAGGAAATGATTTGAGATTGGCGGTGTTTTTTTCTCTCCCAGGTTGGGGTCTCAACCACCCTTTCCCAAATAGATCTCAAGTCTCCGCTAGTACGGAGCCCATTACCCCTGTCCTGCTCTCTGCACGCTGTTGGCGTGGTATTGGTGGGGTGGGGGCGCTGGCCTGGGGCGTTTTGCGGGGCGTTCAGCGGCGCTTCGTGATTCGCCCGGGGGGTGCATGCGTGAGCCCCTGGCTGTGGGCATGGCCCCTGGCTGTGGAGTTTTCCTGGGTAGTGCGGTAAGGTGTTGGGTGTTGCGGCGATTGCTTGAGCTTGGTGCCAAGTGTTTCGGTGCTCTGTAGGGCGGGGCGTTTGGTGCGGTGCCGTGGGGGCGGTGTTGGGTCTCCGGCCTACTTCAGGGTGGCGGCTGCGGCAGGCTTATCGTGGACTGCGTCCCAGCGGCTCCCAGGGCACCCGGCATGGCGGTGGCTGAAGTCTTTGGGGCATCTCTCTCCTCCCTTTGGTGGGGTTCCTGATTCCTGGCTGGCCCCTCCTGGTGCCTTCGCCTGGGGTCCCTTTGGGCTGCCTGCTTTGGGGTCTCCCCGGGCGCTGGACTCAGTGCTGCTCTCGGGGGTGTGCCTCTCCTCGCCTCCACAACCACTATTGAGCATTTTTTTTTTTCTTCTATGGCTAAACTTTACATGCACAAGTTCACCCTCACAAACAATTATAGGTGCTAGGCTCCAGGTACTCAGAGATTCCCTTCCATACAGAAACCCCACATTCATATGTCAGACTTAATAATATTACTTTAGCGATAGTTTCAAGGTGTCGCTTTATTGTATGTCTCATACCATGTCTTTCGGTTGTGCTGTTCTTTTTTCATCTTGTTACAGGTGAGGAAGCAGACTGAAAATGTTTTGTCATGATCTCCTTTCTATCTCTTCTTTCATCTTTTTCTCTTTTTTTTTTCTTTTTTCCTTTTCTTCTTCTGTTTTCTGCTCCTATTTACATTGCAGTGTCCATATAAACTGTAAAAACTCCTGCATAAATATAATAAAGCAATTTATATGCATGAAACAAATTGAACGGTATGGCCAGTGCCATACTGTCCGATGAATGAAAATAAAATCTGTTGAGTCTTTTGGCATCAAGACAATTATTATTATTGCCACATTGCCAGACAGGACACTGTAAAAAAGGAAAAGAAGTTTCAGTAATATCGCATATTGAGGAAGCGGTTGTTGGCGTGTGTTGTCTTTGTAAAACGCCGCGTCAAGCTACTTACACTTTTAGAAGTAAAGCTAAAATTGTCATGTTCTTGGCACTGATGGTTATCTTTCTAATTGGTCAGGTGGCTGATTAGCGTTGATCGTTTCCACCTGGTTCTTCAGCTGTTTATGTTGTTTGCTTGTCTACCATCAGCATAGGGTTATTTGACCAGTTTGGTGAGATTAACTCCAGTGATCTGATTATTGTTCTGTTTCTTCTGATTTTGACCTGTTTCTGCTCTGAGGAGCCCAAGTTTTGCTTTGCCACTGTCTGCTCAGTCAGTTTGATCTGTTCCGGACCGTTTCATGGATTCTACCAGCTTCTGAACTTAGACCTGTCTTCTTTCTTCAGCTTTGTATTCTCTCTAGAATCTCTGGGGGACGGCGCCCGCCGCAAGCTGGGATGTAACCTCCTGTTTGGATTCTACTCTTTCCTCCAGGATCAGACTGAACTTTGAATCCAGTCATTGACCTGTATTTCCAACCCCTGCAGAGATCTGCCCCACAGCTGATGAGCAGCCCAGCATTCCTGTTTATTTAAATAAACGCTTTGAACTTTCCCGCTTCCTGTCTCGCCTCAAATTCTGGGTCCAGCAGTCTGAGTTCATAACAAAAATTGCCAAAGTAGAAAAGAGAATGTTTTTATTCTTTGCGTTTATGGTGTAATGAAGATTTTATTGAACTGTGTGTAATACAGTACATAATTCATAGTAGATCAGGAAGTATTTGCTTTGGGATGGAAACCTTGCATATATAAAACCATTCCTTTATTGTACATTTTGTTAGCTTGTCTGTCTGCTTTATTAACCAATATTTTCAGTTCTATGTTGAAATTTTAGTCTAACAAATTTTTTTGTTTCTTTTACTAAAATTTTAAAAACCAATAAAAGCCAAAAAGTTAAAGAACTTACATAGAAAAAAAATTTTGAGATGTTTTCCTCCTCATCCTCTCAGTGAAATAACTGAACCTTCTGACTTCTGGCTCGTGTCTCCTCCCCAAATAAAGACCTCCCTCTTCCTCTATGTATGAAAACATGTGCCCTGCTTGCCTTGACCTATCTAAAAAAGTTAATACACAGAAAAGTTGTATAACACACATAAAAAGAGTAAACACTAATGAAGCATAAACACATAGTTATAAAATCATTTTTTTTGATAAAGACTAAAAAGCTGAACACCTCCCTCATCGTCATTTTGTTTCAGAGCTTTATGATCCAGCTGAGCCATTATAGATCTATAAAACTGGAATATATGTGTGGAAAAGGGGTGGAATGGATTGGACTCTCTGAGCAATTTGCCCACGCAAACATTTTTTTATTAACCCAACCTGTTATAACCGTATGTCCACCAGAGGTAGCCGTTTCTTCAAACTGCTTTTGATTTCAGGTTGATTACCTGTGCAATCTCTCTCAGAAACTCTATTTACTTAAACATGTATATATGTGTTATCAACATGATTTAAATAACTTAGTTTCTTGTTTCCTCATCATGTTTATTGTCTGCCTTAATAGAAATGTGAGGTGAATAAAACATCAGGTTGATGAATGGAAAACAGCTTTCAAAATCAGATGTGTTGATGAGTCCCAGGTGCGGTCATCTTCACAAAGCTGTCTGAGCCCATTTCAGGAATGTTATTCAGCATTACTGGTTTGCTGTTGTTTGGAAATAATGGGCATAATTGCTAATTTGTATGTTTTTAGATGGCCAAATTTTGACATCAAAATGGGCCTGCAGACCAAAAGTATCACATGCATAGGAGGCGCAGAGATACCTGAAAAAGGCCAATGTTGCATCATCACAGGATCCTATGAGCTATAGGGACGACCAAAAGACAATCTATCCAAAGCTTTTCTACTTTAGTAGTGCAGACCCTCATTACTCGCTTGGGCCTGCAGGTTCCCTCCTCTCTCAGCATATCCAACTAACCACCAGGTGGTCATCAGTGGACAGCTAAAAGCCTCTCTTCACTTGAATATACTTAAATACAAGTATTTACAAAGATAAAAGCACTGAGCAGTAAAGCAACATCTAGAGAAAGAACATTTGCCTTTAACCAGTTGACCTTTTATGGTGGAAGAAGATGAGAAACTCAAAGAAACTGATGGTTCTAGAGTTTTAGCAGCAGGCAGTGGAGAAAGTGGGACTCAGACAAAGTTTCATGTCTGTTGTTTCTAGTTTTCTAAGATCTCATTAAACAGCCCAATGAATGCCTCCTGTGCATGGATGGATGGATGGATTAGGAACAAGAGGAAATGGAAAATTAAAGGGCTACAATAATTATGATGCAAATAAAATCCATAAGTTTCAATGGTTGAATATAAATAGAACGTTATGAAATAAATGGAAATACATGATCTAAACCAGCAGAGTTCAGCAGAGTTCACTTTGACAGGGAACTTAAACAAGTCAGACGTTTAGCATAAATGGATCAAGATGAAGGAGAATTTTATTGTGTGAACAAACACGAGTAGCTCTGTGTTCAACAACAGATGGAAGAGTTAATCCAGGCTCATATCAGCGTCAAACTGTTCACTCTGTTGTACAATGCCATTGTGCAGCATCCAGAGAGCAGTCCGGGGTTAAGGGTCTTGCTCAGGGACCCAGGTTGCAGTCTCATTCCCACAGACTGCCACTTTGGGTCCTTGAGCAAGACCTTTACCCCAGACTGCTCCCCGGGCGACACTCAATCTGACAAACTGAGACAAAGAGAAAAGACAATTTAGGAGAAATGTATTTATACAATTACTGCGTCTTTGGCGCTCAGACCTCGGCAGGAAACATATCACTTACTTTTGATAGATATGCATGAACAGAAGCAAAGAACAGGGCTGTTTCCCCCCCCAGGCCTGAAACTGATGGTGGAGTGGGGATAGATGAAGTTGGTCAGTCTATAGACTCCTGGTTAGAAAGTTAGTATGCTGAGCTGTATGGAGAGATCCAGCGGACTGCGTGAGCTGATACTAGAGCTTCACTCAGGGACCTGGAAGATGGAAGTCCCATTTGGATAACACAGGTTGAGAGAACCTGTCTATGATGAGCAAGCACGAAGCGACAGTGGAGAGGAAAAACTCTCCATTGGGAAGAAACCTCTGGCAGAACCAGGCTCAACATGGCGGTCTTCTGCTGGACCGGTTAAGATGAGACAGAGAACGAAGTAAGAGTCTGGAAGGAATGACACTATGATGAAGTTTTAGCTACGAAGGTGGAGGGGCTGGTGGTGGGTTAAAATGGTGTCATCTGAATAAAGTAAAAGTGCATCCGCCACATGCGCACAAAACAGACAGGTTTGTATCGGAGGAGCCTTTTAAGATGGCTTTGTGTGCCGATTGAAAGCTTTAGTGGAGGTGTGGTTCAAAGCTGATTGGCTGTCAGCAAGTGGATGTATGAAAAAACAAGGACTTTCATCTGGTGATTTCTGCCAGGCTACATTTACAGAAATTAAATCTCATATATAGGAATTTATAAAAAAAAAACATCATTCATTCTTCCCTAAGTCAAACATTTCATACAGAGACTTTTAACTATGCCTGTGAAACCTAACTGAACTGATAAGATAATATGGACATACAGAAGGAAAAGGCAATTGAAATAAAAAAAAAAAACATTACTAATAACATAATGAAATAAATTATCAGAGTTCAGGGTGGATTTTATGTTTGAGGACCAAAGATTAAAAAACAGATTTTTTTTTTTTAGAAGCTAAAAGGCTAAAGATTCCTATAAACACATTCAAAGTAAGTAGTAAAGGAGAGATATTAGTAGGTGACATATTAAAGCGTTATTGAAGTCAGAGCCTTTCAGCCGCTGTGGGCAGCTAAAAGGCTCTGACTTCACTAACGCTTTGATAAGATCTGTTCATTTGTTTCAGGAAGTGAACCGATCTTATCAAAGCGTTAGATAAAAGTCAGACCCTCTGAGCTGCCCACAGCCACTGTGGTTCTTCTCTGGAAGTTTCCACTGCAGTGTCTTGTTATCTGTGGTTCATTGGTGCATCAGTTTTTTTCTATAGGCTCTCTGAAGCCCACAGAGAACATGAAACCACAGTTCTCACTCATGATCACATTAAATACTTTAGAGGAAAATGAAAAGAATAAACTGTGACAAAGAGATAATTTATTCTACAAACGTAGAGAAATGTACTGTTGCTTATTGAGATCATAAAGAACATGAAATAACATGAACAGAGTCTGTTGGATGCAGCAGTCAGAAGGCAGCAGCTGCAGGTCAGAGGTCAGATGGTGGACTACCTCACTGAGGAGTAGATGATGTCTGATTATATTGGAAGCTCTGAAGAACATAAACACATTCTGGTTAGAAAAAAAAAACAGCTGAGGGTGAATTTAAAACAGCATGAAGTGGTCTAGCCTCATCAATCAACATAATATTCACTACAGTAAAGCAAGAAGGGTCTTAAAGCTGAGAGTTGATGCAGCCCTGCTTCCACTTTGATCCCTTTAACAGCCAAAGTCCACCTCACTGTCTCTCCACCCTCATAGTTTTCCTTCACCAGTCTAGCATGTAATGCTATGTTCACACCGTATGCGCTTTGGGCAACAAAAAAGCATCTGCTAATTAATTTTTAAAGGCTTTTCCATATTAAGGTCAGAGATCCAGTGAAGTGTGTCCAGATGCGTCTAATGCTTCTGCTGCTCCGGTATTCAATGGTAGAGAGCAGCTTTGCTATATTTGCTGTTATAAGTGGGAAAAAGGTTTTTTAATATATTTTCAGTTCATCCAGAGTATGATCTTGCGTTCAAAGATTATTTTGCTGTCGAACCCACTCAGATCCCCACATACAGGTGGTGCACTGTCACTGGGAATCCCCAGCAGCAGCTACCTCAGGCCTGGTCACCTCTTAGTGGTTTTCCCCTACTGTTGGTGACGGCTCGAAGTAGATGTTAGCAGTTTTCATGTACGTAATCCAAACTACAGGCACCAGAATAATAAAAGTTAACATATTTTGCCGGCAAGTTTTGACATTTGACATTTTAAGTGAATTTAGGCATAAACTGTTTTTCAGAGGAGTGATCATAGCGCTTCTGCATCAGCAGTGCTGTGTCTGTCTCCCTGCCAGCTCCCAGATCAGCTTCTCTGATTGGTTGATGTGGTGCGTCCAGCACCACATCAACCAATGTGGTGTGGATAGCATACTAGCTCCTCTTATTAATTAATCATTTCATTTAATCAGTCACACTAAAATACTGCATGACCTGTAAAATCCATCAACCGTTTTAACAGTACCTGTCTGACAATATGAAGAAGGCTAATGGATCTCAGGAAGCACCAAAGCACGCCCTAAACTATAGAAAAGGAAAACAGATCAGGAACAACTAATGTTGACATCTATCAGTCTAGATTTTAAATTCAATTTTAAAGGTTTGAAACTTCAGAGAACCACAGACAGAACTGATATTCACCAAGGGGCCAAACATGGAACAGTGGAAAAGTCTCTTGGAAGTGACTAACCCACAGAAATTACTCCAGGAGCTCATTCTATCCAGGAACCTCCAGAAGAAGCCAGAACATCCTTGCACAGAGCTGGCCTTCCTGTCTGAACTTATTAAACTATTTCCTTTAAGATAACTACAACATGGATTTAGAGTCTCTGGGAACCAACAGCTGATCAAAGGAATAAACAATGTAAAAGAAACAAAAATTGAGACCCACAACCATCAGTTCATAAAAATAAAAGTCAGGAGTGAATAAAGACTTGCTGAAACTGGCTGTCTAATCTTTGTGTTGTGATAACAAATCAGGAGCAGTTTTACCTCTGGTTCCTTGTTTTCTGGTGTTGACTTGTCCATAACTGAGCCCCTCTGTTCTCACATCAGAGTAAACTGGAGATGGTGAACTCTCTGTAAGTAGATACAGAGATTATATGAGTTCAAACACTGCAACTGCAGTATTACCACCTTCTATAGAGGCTGATACTTATGTTTTTAATACCATTTATGTTATACTGTCCATAGAGTTTATTTTTCTTTTACAAATTTACAGCAAATAACTGAGAAAAGAAAGTTGCAATAAGAACCGAAAACCCTTCACAAAGCTTCACAGCTCAATCAATCTAAGCTGACACTTTTAACCACACAGATAAAAATCTCACAGTACACAGGCTGACACACACATCTGCAGACCACTCTGCAGTGAAACCATTACCACTTGCAAACAGCCCACCAACACCTACATGAGGAAGGTGCAACTGTGGTTTTACATGCAGAGCCTAAAAAACAATGAACTGAAACAAAGGCTGGGGGCTGAAAACACATGTAGAACCGTCATAAAGGGACGTTTTAAACAGATTATTACACTAAAATTACTTTATGATTACAGAGTACTTAAATATAGGCTACATATGTAAGGTGCTCTATAAATGTTACCTAGTATTATGATTTTTTAAGCAGTAATAGACAGGGTCAGTGTATTCTCATTATTAGCTCGTATGAAAGCGTACAAAAAGGTATGCACAGTATTTGTAATGCGTTTGTGACGTTTTTCCTCGGAAAATACAGATCAGTGCGCATGCGCAGCCAGACAGACGAAAAAAGTAGATCCGTAAAAATACGAGAAATGCGACGAAAAAAAAACGTCTAATAATAATAATAATAATAATAAACTGATAATGGCAATATGTTGACAGGGTTCTGGGTGGGACATGTCTCTTCCACTTTCCATATCTGTGCTCTGTGTCTTACTCACTTGTTTTAGCTGCTGCAATGATCTAATCCCTAAATCACACATGGTAATGGGATTTATTAATAGTAGTATACACTAACAATGCCTTGGATCAGGACAGGAGACCTACTACTAAGGTTCATGCACTGAGGTTTTGCCCAATAGGGCTTTGCTTTGTCACTGGTACTGTTCATAAACTTTATGGACAATATTTTGCAGATCATTTTGCCCAGGTGGATCCCTCCTGCCAAGTACTACAGCATGCACTAGGGCAGTTTGCAGCCGAGTGTAAGCCAATTATGAGAATCAGCTCCTGCAAGACTGAGGCCATAGTTCTCGACCGGAAAAAGGAGGGTTGTCCCCTTGAGGTTGAAGGGGAGTTCCTGCCTCAAGTGGAGTAGTTCAAGTATGTTGGGGTCCTTTTCACTATTGAGGGGAGAATGGAGCAGGAGATCAATAGATGGATCTGCTGCTGCTAAGATGACAATGCTGGTTTGTTGTTGTGAAGAGACAGCTGAGACAAAACGTCTGGATTTTCCGGTCTGTCTACATTTATACCCTCATCTCATACTTGTCTTGCTCCTTAATCCAGGACTAGGTCATTGGCGCAACAGTCTCAGCAGAGACTCCCATACTTTCTTCTCCTCAGACTCCTCTTCCATCTCTACTGGAGTGCCCTCCAATGTAACCTGGGTCGTTTCCTAGGCCTCCTCCCAGTGAGACGTAGCTGGAACACCTACCAAGGGAGCCATCCAGGGGGCATCCAAAAAAAATCCTCCTCATCTGATCCCTCTAGATGTGGAGGAGAATGGGGTCTCCAGGCCTCCCCTGAATGATTCATGATCTTATCCTATCTCTTAACGGATTGCCCTGCAACTTGAAGAGAGAGCTAATTTCAGATACATGTATCCAGGATCTTATTCTTGTGGTCATGATCCAGATTTCATGCCCATAGGTAAGTAGTAGGAGTGTATACCGCCGGTAGATCTGGAGCTTGGCCTTGTCACTCAGCTTTCTCTTCCACACAGCAGACTGTGTAGGGCCACATTATAGCAGCAGCCGAACAGATCTGTATATCTATGTACACCTTTTTCCTGTTGAAAACCATCTCATTCCTTCTCATCTTGGCTGCCCTCAGTTAGGCTCCAAGCTCCTGAAGTACCTCCCACAGGGTACTTAGAGGGACATAGTTGAATGCCTGCTTTAGGTAAACATTGGACAAGCCCTACACTGTCTGCAGGGTATGCAAGGTTTAATAGGAGTATGTCCAACCAGTCCACATTTCCTTTGTTGACCTACCCTCACCTATGGTAATGAGAATAAGATCCAAGCAGTTATAATTCAGCAAAATAAAATTGTGTTTAACTGTGGAGAAGAACTGCACATGTATGATTTTTCAGGTTTATGAGTAATATCTCGTTAATTCCTGGACCAATCCATATTAAGAAAAAAAAAAAACTGTTGTCTAATGTCTTCCCTGTCAGCACAATAATTTATCTTCTCTGCCAGGAAAGGTGTCAAAAATTGGAGACAATATTCAAAAAGCATATGTGTGATGCTGGCCAATAGAAAGCTCTTACAGCCAGCTCTTACAGCCATATGAACAAGGTTTGTGTAACTATCAAATAATTTCCAAGAACAACATTTGTAAATTTGCTTTTTTGAAATTTCCTTCAAATAATGTCTGTCTCTCATAGTGCAATGGAGCCTGCCCTCCACCAAAAAAAATTCTAGAACGGGAATGCAATCTGTTGTCTTAGTAGCCGTATCGTAAACAGATAAATAAGGGAGGAATAACGGTGGAGCTTTGCATGGTTTTCCAAATTTGTTCTCTGGTAGAAACATCATCAGTGCCCAAGCAATAGGTAAAATAACTGCTGGAGCCGGTGTTCTGTCAGAACAGCATACGCTATCAGATTGGCATACATTGTTCTAATACTCATGTGCGTACATGCGCTAAAGAGAATTTTTCCACATTGAATTTTAGCAGCAGTGTCCTCCTGACCATGTTTTTTTTTTACCTCTAAAAGAAGAAAATCAGCTTTGATTATACTGTTATTTGTTGAATGCAGATGGAAAATGACTTGGTAATGTTGTCCCCAATTATATACATTTTTTTAAAGTGATTTTATTGATCATTAAACTGTATAAAATCTTTTATAAAGAGATATTTACTTGATGGAAGGAAGTAGTCCATCTGCCAATAATTGGCCAGCTACACCTGCCACTAGTGCTGATAGATCGGCTCCCATGGCTACTGACGTTTCAGGGGCTGCAAAAACCAGTTTTCAGCAAATGACTTGCTTATATTGCTCCTACACCAATCATGTGATTGTGATGTTATTGCTCATTGAACTGTATAAAACCTTTCATAAAGTGACATTTACTTCATAGAACGAAGTAGTTCACCTGCCACTAGGCTCGTAGTCTCTGCTGGTAGCTGCCACTAGGGTGCAGACCTACATATACCACAGTTATCATAGAATGTAGTACTGCAGGTGCCCTCTGAAATGAGAAGACGCCACATAAAACAGACCCATTATACAGATACAGAAATTTTAATAGAATAGACATACATTATTTGTTCTACCTTTTGTCACTCTCTTCTTATCCTCTTCTGTTGTTTTCCTCTTTATATTTTATTTTGTCCCTTTTTCTTTTTTTATTGGCAAAGTGCTCAGCTGACTTTTAATTATGTCTCAAAAGTAATCAAATCTGAGACACACTTAATATTATAAACGTTCCCATGGCATTTTAACAAAGTATTTTTATTGTGGACAAATAAGTAATAGCTGTATTAAAATGAGTTTTATGAGGCCCCCAGGAACTTGGGGCCCTGGGCAACTACCTAATTTTGCCTAAAGGTAAATCTGCCCCTGATTGTGGATGACAACAAACTAAAGGTTTTTGCTAGGTTTGAATCAGCTGTTTAAATAAAGATGTTTAAAAGTAACCATATGTCTTCATTGCTAACCCAATCTTAGACAGAGTTAAGGAGAAACATGCCCTAATCAGTAACAATTAAGGTACAACCATTACAACCTGACTTCTTTTCCACCCTCCTCCTGTGGAAATTGTCATCTCCCACTGCTCTCTGACACTCTCATGGCCAGGTGGTTTCAGAATACCAATGTATTTGATAAATTTTTTTCTGTGTTACAGACCAGCAGATTGTTGAATACTTCTTTCCTTACAGCATGTTTAATACATATAAAGCACTAATTAGGCCATTGCTTCCAAAGTAAATGTAGCCACTTCATTAAAGGGTATATACATGTTAATAAGCAATAACATCATAATTTTAAAACTAGCAGATTAACTATTTCATTCAATGAAGTAAATATTACTTTATGAAAAGTTTTATACAATTTAATGAGCAATAACATCACGATTTCAAAACAATAACCAACTAATTTGCCGAAAACCAGCTTTAGCAGCCTCCAAAATGGCACTAGTAGGCGAGAGCCGATCTGGCACCCTAGTGGTAGCTGCCAGTACTATGCTGTGGCAGCCTGACCTGCAATCGAAAGTTTCACTATGAGCTGCCACTGCCAGGAATTGAGTTTGGCCTTGCAGCTCAGCTGGTGACCATAGAAAGCTGAGGTTGGGTCATAGATTTAGACAAGTTTAACTCTGTTCTTATTTTCTCTGATCATTAACGGAGCGTAACATATGTCTTCTGTCCTCACAGATGAATAAACTGCAGCAGGATAACTTCCTGCAAAAAAGTGGGGAAAAAAATAAATAGGTTCAGGCATCAAAACAAAATATTATAAAGAGCAACCATACTAGACTTAGATAATAAACTTTATGATGAGGTTTTTTCTGTTCCTAACACCTCTTCAAATAAAGGCAAAATATAAACCATTAAATGCATCTGAAACTGAGAGTTGAAAACCAGAAAGCTTCAAACCTCTCTGTGCAAACTGACCTGTTTCACCACAAATTAGACAATAAACACGTCTGCAGAGCACGGATGGAAACAATGACCACAGCAGACCAGGGAACACTGCTGTTTTAGCTTTTAGCAAATGTAAGCACCTCTTAAAAATAATAAAGAAATAAATCTGTAAATAATCGGTTCCTATTTGATTGTTTCAGGGCAGTAAGTGCTGGTAAATGCAGCAGTTTCTAAGGTCATTTAATTGTTTCTTTACTCTGATGCCTTCAGATGAAAAAATAATTTAGCTATTATCAGCGTCATTTCAAACACATAAGTAAAACAAATATATTCCAACGAACTGCAGGATGTTTCAACTAAAGGCTGACCTTAAACATTTTCCATCAGAAAGCTGCATATTCAGTTCTAAAGTTTTTTCGTCTTTATCACCTTCTTATGTTTTAGGTTCATCTTTGGACCCAACAAAAGTTTGATTTCAGAAAATGATCACAGACTCTAGTTACAATATAATTACACTGATGGAGCTACCATTATGAGTCTGCATAGATTGGTTTATTATGGAAACTTAAGATGAGCAAAGAACTTTAAAAATATAAAAGACATTAGTTGTTGGGTCTAATTTCTTCTTCTACTGATCATTAGAAGACCATATCAGAACCGAGATATAAAAACAGTCTTATTGTATTTAAACTGTATTGTATTTAAAGTTTCTTTCAACACACCTTGTCTGGTTGTTTTTTTTAAATTTGTTTTTGAACTAAAACATTAACTCTTTCCCTAATTTAGTGAGGATTTCTCTTCCCTTTATTTTAGTCCCTATTAGGTGCTGTTCCCTGCATCTATTTCTCCAGGGGTCTGCTTCACAAAGCAGGTTTAACAATAGACACAAATCCTTCAGATTCATAAAAGCTACTGTGAATTAGTTCAATCAACTCTAAGTAGGTGTCACTCAGAGTTAAGCACGTGCGTGTGTTATTGTCCCAATAAATGGTTGTTATTGGCAGTTATCAGTCCCATAGAATCACTGAATGAATCCTAACTCTAAATTATTTTTTTTTCCAACTGAACTAATTAATCTATTATGTGTAATTTGAAAATAATTTCAGTAGGTCTTTATTCACTTTAAAAAACAAAACAAAAACAATCCTAAAACAAAAAAATCTCATATCCTCTCAATTGAGTTATAAAATCCTCTCCCTTCACAGGATGGAGGAGCGGGCCTGCACTGCCTGGCTGTTTCTCCATCCTGGGCCTGCACTGCCTGCCCTGCCTGGCTGCTAGCTGCTCCTCCATCCTTCGACCTGCACTGCCTGGCAACTCAGCCGCTCCTTCATGCCTGGAGCCTGCACTGCCTGGCTGCTAGCCGGCTCCTCCATCCTGGGCCTGCACTGCCTGGCCGCTAGCTGCTCCTCCATCCTGCGCCTGCACTACCTGGCTGCTAGCTGCTCCCCCATCCTGGGCCTGCACTGCCTGGCTGCTAGCCGCTCCTCCATCCTGGGCCTGAAACAACAGCTCAGTCCTGCACCTGCACTGGCTGCTAACTGCTCCTCCATCCTGGGCCCGCCGCTGCCTGAAACATGGCCGGCTCCCATCCTGGTGCCGCTGCCTGGTTGCCGGCCGCTCCCTCCATCCTGGGCCTGCACTACCTGGCTGCTAGCTGTTCCTCCATCCTGGGCCTGCACTGCCTGGCTGCACTGCATCCTGGCTGCTAACTGCTCCTCCATCCTGGGCCTCTGCTGGGCCTCTTCTCCTGCTGCATCTACAAAGTGTTACATCTACATCTCTCTCTCTCTCTGCCTCTCAGTCCAATTTAAGATGTTTACTGCCTAAATTGGACTTGATAAAACTGTGGTTACTCACAACAAATCCTGACGTTTTGGTTTTAAGTGAAACATGGCTCAAAAATCTGTACCAGATAGCGTTATTGCTTTGGATGGTTACAATGTGTATAGAGCTGATAGAATTGGCAAGGGAGGTGGTGGAGCTATTTACATCAAAACTAAATTGTGCTCTTCTTTATCTCTGGCAGTATCTAAACCAAAACAGCTTGAATTACTAGCAATTAAAGTAAATCTGACTGTAACGCTATACTTTACCCTAGTGGGCTTTTATAGATCACCTTCTGCCAAACCAGAAGCACTATCATCCCTCTTAGATGTCTTACATAGTCTCTGTGATACTGAACTTATACTTATGGGTGACCTTAACTGGAACTGGGTTTCACCAGCCTCAGCTAACGTCAAGAATGTATGTGATCATCTTAATCTTACACAACTTATAGATAGCCTGACAAGGTTAAACTCAAAAGATCACAGTAAGTCTTCATTACTGGATGTGATTCTAACCAATAAGCCCCATAAATACACGTCCACAGCGGTTTTTTGCAACAATGTCAGTGATCATTGTACCATTGCTGTTGTGAGAGACGCAAAACTACCTAGAACCAATTCCCGCTATATTTTCAAAAGGCACTTTAAGAAATTCGATACACAAGCTTTTTTCCATGATTTATACAACAGTAGTATTGGTCGGGTTAGTTTAATACAAGATGTTGAGACTGCCTGGCTATACTTCCAGAGCACTTTTTTGGAAATTTGCAATAAACATGCTCCCATAAAGAAATTTAGAATCTCTGGTAGGGATAATCACTGGGTCACGGATGAGCTTCTGAATATGATCCGAGAAAGAAATTCTGCTTGGGCCAAAGCAAGACTAACAAATTCCTCCTCAGACTGGACCAAATTTAGAGCTCTAAGAAATAAATGCACACTTCAGACTAGGAAAACAAAATCTGAATTTTATTTGAAGTCCATTTAAGAAAACCTTGCCAATCCAACAAAATTCTGGAAGCAGATCAAATCTTTATCAGGTTCACAGACTAAGTTACATCTGCCAGACAGCATCATAGTAGACTCACGACAAACAGAATATAGCTAAGCAGTTTAATGAACACTTTGTCTCAACTAGCTCTGGTCCTGTTACCTCTCTTTCTGATCCAGTATCTGTAAACTTAGAGAGCACTGATTATCCTCTCCCATCAGCAATTCCTCAATCCAAATTTGTCCTACAACCCATTTCTATAGATGCAACTAAGAAAGCACTTATGACCATAGACCATAAAAAGTCCCCTGGGCCTGATGGATTAGACCCTTATCTCTTGAAGTTGGCGGCAGAGTTTATTGCAGAGCCTATTGCTCACATTTTTAATCTAAGCATACAATTAAACTGTATTCCAAAAATTTGGAAAGCTGCTTACGTTTTACCTCTACTAAAAGGAGGGGAGCCAACAGACCTGGATAACTATAGACCAATATCAAACCTGTCAGTACTTGCTAAAATTCTTGAATCTCAAGTCAATTCCCAACTAAAACAGTTCCTTACAGTCAACAACCTCCTGTGTTAAACTCAGTCAGGCTTTAGAGCAGGTCACAGTACCATAACAGCTGCTGTGTCTGTTTTAAATGATATAATAAATGCCTTAGACAAAAAACATCATTGTGCTGCCCTTTTCGTGGATTTGTCTAAGACATTTGACTCTGTCAACCACCAACTACGTTCGCCAGACTGCAAGCTTGGAATAAGTGACTCTGCCATAGAGTGGTTTAAAAACTCTCAGACAGAACACTATGTATCTACGTCAACGGATTTAAATCAGACTTTTTGGAAGTGACTAAGGGAGTTCCTCAAGGTTCAATTTTGGCACCTGCCCTGTTCACTATTTTTATAAATGACATTGGAAATAACTTGAAATCTGTTAAATTTCACCTCTATGCTGATGACACCAAAATATATTCAATTGCCTCTTCAGTTAACATTGCTTTGAATGATCTTCAGTCTGCTTTCCATCAACTTCAGGTCTCCCTACATCAGCTGAAGTTGGTCCTAAATGTAAAAAAGACAAAATTCATGACATTCTCTAAAGCTCGCTCCCAAAACTCACAGCATCACGGCATTAAGACCTTAAGTGGAGAAGCAATTGAGATTGTGTCGTGTTATAAGTACCTGGATATCTGGATAGAAGACAAATTGTCTTTCACAACACATTTAGATAATATGTTAAAAAAGCTGAAAGCCCTGCTTGGCTTTTACTACAGACAAAAATCCTCTGATTCCCTCAGTGAGGAAAAGACTTGTTCAGACCCCCTTCCTTCCTGTTCTGGACTATAGAGACATCATATATATGAATGCTGCCTCCTCAGCTCTCCACTCCCTGGACATAGTTTTTCACAGTGCTTTATGTTTCATGCCCAACTCTGCCTTCAGGACTCATAATTGTGAACTGTATGCTCTGGTTTCATGGCCCCTTTCTAAGCCTCAGAAGACAACATCATTGGCTTAGTTTTATTTACAAGGCCATCTTGGGTAAACTCCCTCCATACCTGTGTCACCTCATGTCTGTAGGTAACAGTGGTTACAACTCACGCTCTTCAAGTCGTGTTCTTTACACTATTCCCAGGATCAACACAGATCTTCGCAAAACTTCATTTTTCTATGCAGCACCATGGTCGTGGCACAATATTCAAAACTCCCTGCAATTACGGACTCTTATTCCGCTACAGCATTTTAAATCACTATTGAAAACCGCTTGCACAGGGAATTGTAACTGTTATTCTGAGGCTAGTTTATGATTGATTTTATTATATTGTCCTGTGTTTTTATATGCCTTACTGTACTGCTGCCTCTTGGCAAGGTCTCCCTCGAAAAAGAGATTTTATCTCAATGGACTTCCTGGTAAAATAAAGGTTAAATAAAAATAAAAGAAACTCTTCAATGAGACAACTAAAGGTATAATTCAATTTCACAGCATTTTCTCTATTGAAAGCATATGATTAATCAACGGCTGCAGAGAAGTCTTATCACACATCAACAACTAACTTTCTATTATCCATTCTCTGAGCCAATCATAAATCATTTCAATCAAGGCATTTTCAGTAGAATGGTCAGGTTTATATGCAGGTTGATAATCTAAGTTCAGATCATTTTCAGAAACATGTTTTTTATTTGTTCATTATTTTACATAATGCAGGTACAACAGCAACTGGTTGTCTATGGTGATCTTAGGCAATGGTAGATTCTTAGTGATATTAAATGCTGCTGTATTTAACAATTTTTCTATTTTAGATTAAATGTGACAAATAGGAAGTGCAATTGTGTTTGCTAGGATATTAACAGCTTTCCATCCAAGTTATCAATCTGTATTGGATGGTAAAAAACGAAGTGAGTATGGTTAGAGATGAGATCTTTTACCTTTTGGTTTTGACTTTTGTTTCTTCTTTCTTATGGCAATCTGTCCATAGTGAATGTCCTGTGTTCTCACTGCTGAGTATATGGCAGCTGGATCACTGTCTGAAACTGAGACACAAATTGCATTAATGCATCATATAAATAAATAGAACACAGTGAAACACATAACCTGAAATTAGCTGCCAAGAACAATAATACTGGGTTTAACTAAGAGAGAAATAATCATTGTTAGAGTCATTTTCAATGTTTTGCAGAATTTGAGTTGATCTAAGAATGTAAAAATTAAGTTCTTGATATTTAGTAAAATAGGAATGTGTTTAGTTATGTAGATTTTTATTTAGATACTGTGGTGTATTTTGATGGGCTGCTGGTTTGGTGTGGAATTGTCAGAACACAGGAAGAACATCAAAACAGAAGCTGCGAGCCTTAGGAGCATCAGAGTCTTTTGATCGGCATACAGGACTTAATTAAGATAAGAAGTTAAAAATTCCAACCCAGCGAGCTGCCACCTTAATGTGGTGGGGTTGTTTGAGTGCCCGAATAATCCTAGAAGCTATGTCGTCTGGGGCGTTATGCCCCTGGTTGTGTCACCCATGTCAAAAAGGTCCTAGGTGGTGGGTCAGACTACGAGCAGCTCACAAGACCACTATGGATAATACTAGACCAAGGACCATGACGTCGGCCGCTATGGCGCAGCCGGGCCCCACCCTGGAGCTAGGCCGGGCTACATGGGCAAAGGTCTAAAATTTACTTTCTAACAGTATTTTGCCCTTTTTGTAGAGGGTAAATAAAAATCGTGGTCAATACCAGACTGACTTAGCAATAAAACCTCCCCAAACCAACATTTTTGAAGATCCACTGTTTAAACTTGGCCCCAAGTTTCTACTTTAATGTTACTGTTCAAATCTTTCACATTTTCATGTTGTTATTTTCTCAGATATTTGTCTCACTGCTTTCTTCTTAGGGTTAAATAGTAGATATTGCAGTAGATATTGTAGTTGTGGCACCACCCACTGGATGTTGGTTCTATTTCATCCCTACTGACTGCCAGAGGCGGTGCTTCAAGCACTGAATGATCACTCTTGCGCTTGTGCAGCTTGAGAATTAGTATCAACAAAGTCACCTGTGACCTACCAGTGATCAGCGGAAGCCTATATAGGCACGTGACACCGGTAGTTCAGTCCCCTTCTTATCTTTTTGCACGCAGGTTTGTCGTGAGCATTTTTTCCCCTACAGATGCATGAGTTTCTCTGTATAACGGCTTCCTCCGTCAGCTTGCTGCTAGTAGCCCCGTGATCGTTTGTTGTCGGAGCTGCGGGCATGCTCGCCCTCGAGGGGCTAAGCAAGTGACGATAGTTGTGCCAATGGATCTCATCTGGTGTCTGGTGAGTCTGTTTTTCTTTCATTTTTCCAAACCCCGCTGGTAGCGTCTTGCCCGCTGTGTTTAATTTAGCAGCTGGTGGCTTTCACAGCTGATACTGCTAATTTTATTTACCTCGCCAGTGGCATTTTTTTTGCCGTGCTGGGTTACTTGCTTTGGCTTAATTAAAAGTACCTCACCAGTGGCGTTTTCTGCCCGTGCTGAGTCCCTTGGTTTGACTTAACTACAACATATGGTTTTTGTTAATATTTACCTCGCCAGTGGTGTTATCTGCCCGTGCTGAGTTCCTTGGTTGGACATAACTGAAACAGCTAGTTGCTGTTTGCATTTACCTCACCAGGGGCAAATTCTGGCCTGTCGAGCAAGCACCGGGATATGGACATCTCTCTTGTTCCACCTGCTTGGCTCCTCTGCAACCTGAGGATGGTCATGACCTGTGCCCCCCCTTATCTGGGTGTTAACCACCTCAAGGAGGCGCTTACCAATGCCGCCTGCTCCAATTCCAGTGTTCTCCCCCATGCAACACGGCTGTCCCGGCTGTCCTCAGTTGAACAGACCGTCCCCTGGATGGGCTCTCATCATGACGAACAGTTGCCCCCTGACCAGGGGGTACGCCCCAAACGTTCCGCAACGGATGTTCCTTTTACGGCGGCAAAGAATTCCCGCCATTCGGACGGTGGGCTGTCTTTAAGGGTGGATCAGCTGTCCCCTGATCAGGGGTTGATTTTGGATGAGGCTTCAGTCCTAAATGAGGATGCCCTCTCGGTGGCAGCTTCTGACACCCTTTTCCGAGGGGAACCCCGGGTACGTAGCCCACGGGGGTCAGATGCTGAATCAAGCATCTCCATGGGAGGCATGGGGGAGCCAGTGGCTACTGCTGTGAGAGCTGCCCTGGCACAGTTATGGGTGGATTCTCCACAGGCCCAGCGTGCCACCTCCAGTGCCTTTTTTAGGCGCCGTGAGCCTGGGACGGCCAACTTGGCTGTCCCGCCTTCAGAGGAGTACATTAGGAAACTCCATGCTTGCTGGTCCCATACTCGGGCTCTTTCTCGCCCGTCGTCAGATGGGAGAGCCCTTGCTGCTATGCGGGAGGCCCCAAGGTTTGGTTTAGGGCAGATTCCGGCTGTGGAACCTGGCATTGGCTCCCTTATTGTTCCTGAAGAGGAGGCCCTCCAAGCTAGCGCCTGCTGTCCACGGCAGCAGTGTCGCATCACGGATGACCTGCTTCGCCGAGCCTACGACTCAGGGGCTAGGATGGGGCATATTGGTAACTCCCTCTCCCATTTGCTGCTGGGTCTTGGCCAGTTGACTCTAGGCATGCTGGATGCGTCTCTCAAGGCTTTCGCCTTGATGTCTCGGGAGCTGGGTCGTACATTGTCCACCCTGGTCTGGGCTGTTGAACCAGTTTGGCCCACCCCTAGGCCTCAGAGGGGCCGAGGGGCCATAGGTGATACATTGGGGCATGTGGCTGGATATTTTACCCCAGGTCAGCTTTTGTACTGGAGCGAATGCACACCTGATCTTTAGGTGCTCTCCACTCTGACCAGGGGATACCGTCTCCAGTTCCGCCGCCGGCCCTCGTCTTATGGAGGAGTTCGGATGACCACCATCCGCAACCCTCTGATGGCACAGGCACTGCCCAACGAGCTACGTGCCCTGCTTGGCAAGGGTGCGATAATGCCTGTGGACCCCCTGCTGGATCCAGGGGGCTTTTACTTGGTGTATTTTCTGGTCCCGAAAAAGACTGGGGATCTTCGTCCAGTTCTGGACCTCAGGGGGCTCAACACCTACCTGAAGGACATGCCTTTCCGCATGCTTACGAGCAAAGGGGTTCTACAGGCGATCTTCCCAGGCGACTGGTTTACATCAATCGTCCTGAGGGATGCATATTTCCATGTCCCTGGGGCACAGGTTCACTGGCGGTTTCTCCGCTTTGCCTTCCAGGGGCACCACTATCAATTCAGGGCCGCCACTCCCCTTTGGGCTCTCCTGTCTCCCCGGGTGTTCACCAGGGTTGTGCGGCAACTCTATACCCCTTGCAGGCGCACGGGGATTCGGATCCTGCCTTATCTGGACGATTGGCTGATTTGTGCCGCAACCCGCACTCCGGGTGACTCAGTTGGTTCTCTCCCATGTCCATCGGCTGGGTTTGAGGGTGAACTTGGAGAAGAGCAGCCTCACCCCCTCCCGGGTGACAGTGTTCCTGAGTGTCCTCCTGAACTCTGCCACCATGACCGCCCGCCCTTCGCCCCAGCTGGTGACTGAGATTCTGAACATGTTGCCTGCCTTTCAGCGTGGTGCAGCGCCACGGTTCCTGAAATATCTGTGCCTTCTAGGCATGCTGACAGCCTCTCTGCAGATGTGGCTGAACGGCTTGGCTCTGGTCCCGGCCCGCCGAGTGCACAGGCACAGACGAATTTGCGTTGCGTCACACTGCCTTCGGTCTCTGTCCCAGTGGAGAAATTAATCCTACATTGTGGGAGAATTTCCGCTCAGCCCCCTCCTATGCCGGGGGGAGGCCGTTTATACGCACACTTTACCCCTGGGTTGGGGTGCAACCTGGCGGGCCCGCACTGCGCAGGGGGTGTGGTCCACACAGGAGCAGAGGGAACACATCAATGCCCTGGAGCTACTAGCTGTGGCCCATGCGCTTCGGACCTTTCTTCCAGGATTACAGAGGAATCATGTCTTGGTTTGGTCAGACAACACCACAGTGGTCTACCATATCAACCATCAAGGTGGGTCCAGGTCCCCAAGACTGCTGTCCCTAGCAAACTGGCTCCTGGTCTGGGCCTCATCTAGCCTCACCAGTCTCAGGGCGGCCTATATTCTGGGCTAGCGCAACGGACCTGCGGACTTTCTTTCCCCCACGTCGCCTCTTCTGTGGGAGTGGCGGCTCCACCCCGAGGTGGTAGAGCACATCTGGGGGAAATTCGGCAGAGCGGGCGTGGATCTCTTCGCCTCCAGAGACACGGCCCACTGTCCCCTCTGGTTTTCCCTGTCAGACAGTTCCTGTCCTCTGGGGTGCAATGCACTGGCCCACGACTGGCCCAGAACTCTCCTGTATGCCTTTCCCCCGTTGGGCCTGATTCCCCAGACCATCCTGCGAGTTCTCCAGGAAGGGCACAGGCTCCTGCTGGTAGCCCCGTTCTTGCTGGCAAGGACTTGGTTTCCTCTGCTGCGCAGGCTTTGTTACAGCTCGCCGATGTGCCTCCCATCCAAGAGGGACTTCCTTTCCCAACTGGGGGGTCAGGTTCTCCACCCTGACCCGGACCGCCTGCAGCTCTGGCTTTGGCCTCTACAGGGTCCAACCCGGCCTTCTCCCGATTTGGGGGTAACGTGTCCCACACAATGACTTTGGCATGGGCGCTATCCACCCGGGCTGCTTACACTGCCAGATGGGCAGCTTTTTCTACCTGGTGTGACGATAGGGGGCTGGACCCCATACGTTGTCCCATTCAACCCTTACTGGCCTTCCTTCAAGGTTTACTTAACCGGGGGCGGTCCCCTTCCACCTTGAAGGTCTATGGGGCTTCCATTTCCCATTGGCACACAGGGTTCAATGGCTACTCTGTGGGAAGGTGTAGGGACATAGCGCTGTTCCTGAGGGGCGCTAGACATTTGTGTCCTCCGAGGCGCCGGGTGGCTCCTACCTGGGATCTTGGCGAGGTTGTGCCCTCTCAAACAAAGGTTGGCATGTTGGATCGTGGGGGCGATATCTGTGGCATACTCTCTGCAGTGTCAGCCCCTGCCTCAGGGGGTGCAGTGCCATTCTACAAGGAGCCTGTCAACCTCATGGGCTGCAATGATGGGGGTGCCGCTGGAGTCCATCTGCAAGGCGGCCTCATGGTCTGTGCCGACCACTTTCATGAGGTATTATAGAGTGAACATGGCTACATCTCATCCTCTTCAGGGCATACTGCAGCAACCACCGGCTGCATCCCACTAAGGTAGGTGCTGCTGCCGGGTTCATTCAGTGCTTGAAGCACCGCCTCTGGCGGTCATCCGGGATTCATAGAACCGTGGTTGCATATGTAACCTTCGTTCTCACAAAATTGTAACACTAAAGCAAAAAACCACCAGTTAGCTGAATCACATGATGCAAAGACACTGTACTGAGAGCTCTGCACCTCTGACCACCTCTTACATCTATCAAAAAGCATAATTGATGGAAAATTGTGAAAAGATGTCAAGATCCCGGCACTGGTGACTGGCCTGATTGCTCATTCAGCTCACCTGTTTAACTCTGCCCAGTTTCTCATTAATGCTTATCTGATCCACCTGTTTTCAGCTCCTATATATGCTGTGTGTTTTCCAGCTATCAGTGCCAGAATATTCAAGCTGTTTTGTGTGAGTGACTCTAGTGTTCTGTTTGTTGTTCTGATTACCTGAATGTGACCTGTTTCTGTGCTGTGGATCCCGAATTTTGCTTTGTCATTGTCTGCTCTTTAATCTGCTCTTTTCTGGACTGATTCCTGGATTCAGCTGGCTCACCAAACTTGGACAGTTTTTCTGACATTTGCGTGGATTCCCCTTCTGTACCTCATCGACTCTCTGATGTTCTGGTCTGTGAAATTGGTTCTGCTTTGGACATTCCCTTCAGGACTCTGTTGCCCCTTGGCCTCAGCTGGCTTCAGCCCCACTCAGAAAAAGTTGTTATCAGCCCTGATTAGTCACCGACCTGAGTTTCTGTTCCCACATAGGATCCGGTTTATCCGCCCCAGCTGACGAGCAGCCAGACTGAGAGTGTTCAATAAAGGCTAGTTTTGAACTACCCAGATCGGTCTGTTTTTGAGTATTGGGTCCAAGGTTGAGCTCATTACAGTCTCATCTCATAGGGTTCCTCCTCAGTTTGTGGGTAGGCTTATAACAATAAATAAATTAGATGAGTTAGACAAGATGTCAGTAGACATAACATACCTAACTATAAGACACTTAATTAATACAGTACATAGGACTCAAAAGAACAGCCTATTTTATATCTGTTTTGTTATGTATATTCCATGAACAAGTAGCATAATGCAAAAGTGATGCTAGCTTTCTCGTTCAGTTGCAGACAGTTTTGTCCAGTTTCACTACAGACTTTTATCCCCACGCATTAGCACTGCTGCAAACTCTCATCCACATTCCAGGTTAGGGGCTGTTCATCATGACTGAACCTAATGTCTAACACTGGCTTTAACAGTTTGTTAGTACTATCTATTTTTTGTAAGCCAACCTTGGTATTTGTCTCCCTCTCTGCCTGAATCTAATGCTCATATAAGCAAATTTGGTAACTGAAAGATAGAGAATCGTTTTATATTTTATGAATTTCAAAATTGTGTTAATTGAAAACCTTGTCTTTTCTTAACTGATATGTTAATTTTCTAATCAAAATAAAGTCAGTAATACGTAAAAGGTAACAAAGTATCAAAATCCATGTTGGAATAGGTACCACTGTCAAAATGGTGGTAACGTTAAACTCTGATTTAAAGATCTGTGTTTGTTTGTTCTTTGTCAGAATTTTTTTTGGTGAGCTTTTCAACCTTCTTTACTCAGGCCCAGAATAATTACTATCAAATTGTCACATCCACATCATCCTGCAGAACTTTTCTGATAGTTGATAACAAGATTAACAGTTTAGGCATTGTATATTTTAATGTACATTGTTCATTTACGATCATCTCCTGATCATAAAGTATATTTAGACATAAAGTTGAGACTGATGCTTTTCTCACAATGGTTTGTTGTAACATAAAAAAGCCATTTCTTTCACCATCTCATTTGCTTTTCAGTCATATGTAGTTCTTTTTATTTTTTCAAGTATTATGTAAAACGATAAAAAGAGAATAAAATTTTTTTGAAAAAAGTTCATTTTGAAGCCATGAAGAGACTACATTCAGAAGAGCTGTAAAGGACGAGTTTTACCTGGATACTTTGACTGCATTTTCTTGGTTTTAATGGTGATTTCTCCATAATTTAAATCATCAGGTCTGACTGTAGAGTAAACTAAAGTCTGGTCACCTCCTACAAAAAGTAAAAAAAAAGGCATTAATCATTTTCACATGATTGTAAGGAAAAGGCAAGCAATAGGGAAAATATTAAAGTGTTAATCACCATTGTTTACATACCACTGAAAGCCAAGGTTAAGTTGGCACTAGAGGAATTTCAGAAAGGCTTTAGTAGCAAGTGTAACATATATCCAGAAAATATATCAAAACATGCAGACCAGAGGGAAGCATAGTTTTGGAAATTTTGGGACCTGACTAGAAACCTTAACTTTCTTGATCAGGGGTCTGTTTCAATAACAAGGTTTCACAAACGAAATCTGCAACTCTAAATAGATCTAGCCTCAGGTCAAGAACTCTGAGTTTTCAGCTTCACAAGGACTGCTATGAATTAGTTTAATCAATTCTGAGTAGGTCCACTCAGATTTGAACACGTGCGTAACAAGTATGAAAAGCCATTATCAGTGGAGCCCCGACTGGATGAGTCACCATGACGACAGGCAACAGGAAGTGCCTATTTCACCCCACTAGAACTAGAGATTTTGATGCAGAAATAAAAAAAAAGTGTAGAATGTGTTTAAAAGACAGAAACAGCGCTACAGCTACAAAGGAGAGGGAGGTGGCGAAGGAGAAGATTTTTGTTCAAGGTAACGCGAAGGTATATATAAAGCGGTCCTTTTTATTATTTATTAACAGCCCTCTCCTCTGTGTTGTTCCATTTGTGGATCAATAACAAAAAACAATTCTTGTCAAAACACATTCCTCTGAACTGTAATAAAAGATTTTCCAAATTGCATTTTTGCCTGCAGAAACTGAATTTCAGAGGGTAAAATAAAAAATGATACAAGTAGTAGGAATTATGTGTCATATATCTATGTTTCCAAATTTTAAGTGGCCGTTTTCACATTTATCAGCTTGACTGAATATGTATTAATGATATTTGACAAACGATTCCTTATAGTCAAAGTTATACTGTACAAATGATAACTAGCAACAATAACAATCTATAATTTGTTTCTATATATCCAGAATGTTTATTGTAAATGTGAAATATTGTTTGATCTAATGGGGTTCCTTCTCAGTTTGCTTCTGTCTCACACAACAACGTAAATACTAAATGTGTTGGAAAGCCACTTTGAATGTTATCATCCGAATAACTAGTCCTTATTAGCGGTTATCAGTTGCGTAGGAATGCTTCAGATTGTGCCAGTAGGACCAGTAGGTTGTAATCACCGAGTGAATCCTAACACTAAGGTAATTCTCTTTTCCCCAAAGCAATTAAGTAATCTATTTATGTGTAATCTGAGAATATTTTTAGTAGTTCTTCGTGTACTGTAAAAATAAATAAATAAAAAATTGGTTGGAAATGCGGTTACACATCAGCCACAGTCAGTTATTTTAATAAACCTCTGAGAAGGTTCACTTGGAGTCAAGTACCTGTGTAACAACTTTGAAAAGCCTACATCACTGGAGCCCAGATTCAACGAGTAACCATGTCAACAGGAAGCAGGAAGTGCCTATTTCACACACTAGAACCAGTCATTTTAATGTTGTAGAAAAAAAAATATTGCAGAATGTGTGGCGGCCTAGTGGTCAGGGCATTGCACTTGGAACCCATAGGTTCTGTGATCCAGCTCCACTTCCACAGACTGCCACTCTGGGTCCCTGAGAAAAGCCCCTTAGTCCCCCAGGTGCTGCACAATGGTAGCCCCATGGTCCCCAAGGGGATGGGTTAAATGCAGAGAGTTCATATCACTATACTGTAGTTGTGACAGTGCAATGACAAGAAAAAGCTGGGGGGAAAAAAAATTAAAAAGAAGAGCAGCAGTGCTACAGTTGCGAACGAGAGGATGATGGTATGTGAGGAGATTGGTGCTGAAGTTAAAGCATACAGTGGGTGAAATAAGTATTGAACATGCCACAATTTTCTCAATAAATATGTTTCTAGGGGTGCAATTAACTTTATCACCAGATGTCGGTAACAATCCATACAATTCACATATATAAAGAAATCAAACCATAGATGTCCCGAAATTAGGTTTGGTGTTATAAAGTGAAATGACACATGGAAAAGTATCAAATACACACTTAATAAAATTTATTTCATATTTTATGCAAAAGTTTTTGTTTGAACTTTTTTTTATTGTTAATTTAACAAAGACTGCACTCATGACAATACAGAGTGGAGAAAAGGTAACAGCCACTGGGAGCATGGACAAATAAAAGCAAGTGTAATGAAATAAAAGAGGTTGAAAGATCTAAGTAAATCTAAACATTTCATGTATACAAAATATATCTGCTAAATTAATAAAATGTTCATGGAGCTTCGAAAGCTTCTACTATATCAGATTTACAGTGGCCACACTGAAGATATATTAGAACCTGTCCTTAAATGTCAGCCAAACCTATTTGCACAGAGATCGATAAAAACTTTCAATAAACCAAACATTATCTGGCCCAATAACCATTTAAAACAACACTTTTTCTTAATTTCAGACGGAGCTATTCACATACTTGTATCATATTGAAATGCACTTACAATATTCACCACTGTTCAGCGCCAAGTACCTTTTTCCTCTGAGCACGGAGAAGCCTGTTTGTTGGAGTTGCAAAGTTCATGGGATACCCAAGGCTACATAGGACCTGTCTATCAAAACGGTCAAAATGAAGGCTGCATTTGTCAGCCGCCTAACGAGGAGCCTTCCAATCCGAACAGGCATCAGCGCCATGCTATGACGTAATTGGCTGACGAAACAGGCCTTCGGAGGACACAGCCCCTGAATTCGAAAGAAGCATCTATAGGCAAACATTTTTGCTCCCCAGGGTGGAAATATGTCACCAATCCGACAATGAACAAAACCGCTTTACTCAGAATTAAACAGAATTAAACAGCTTCAACATGAGTATGCATACAGGCCATGGCTGTTGAGTGCATTACTTATTGTTTTCTATGAAACAATTGTACCTGCTAATTCCTTTCTCGAGAGCTCCACAACTCTTCTGATAACTCTTTTCACTTCTCTGTCAGAAACTTTGCGAGGTGCACCTGGTCATGGTTGGTTTTTGGTGAAATTATGTTCTTTCCACGTCCCCAACAGATCTCACTGGAATTTTCCAAATTTTAGAAATCCTTCTTTAACCAATGCCGTTATCATGATTTGCAACAATAAGGTGAAACGTTTTGAGAAATCTCTTTACTTTTACCCATCATGAATATTTCTTATGTGATACCAGAGGCCATCATTTGGGACTGAACCAGCTGATATTAATTTGCTTTGACAAGGGGCAATAATGCTTTATAGTTACTGAGAAACATCCGCTGGTGTCTTGGTTTTCCATGCATTTTTTCACCTCCCTTTCCTCACGTGATCAATACTTTTTCCTATTCCACATTATTACATATAGTTTAATTCTTCTACATCTATTGTTTGATTTCTTTCTGTTTGTAGATTGCATGGATTGTTACCCACATCTGGTGAAAATGTCATGTCAATATTACCTCTAGAATTATGTCTTTACTGAGGAAAATGGGGGCTTACTTTAAGTTTATATAACTCTGGTATGATAGGCTTCCTCTCTGTTGTTCTATTTGTAAATCACTTAAATATGGTTCTTACCAGTTAGTTGGAACTATAATTATATTTTTTTCCTAAATAAAATTTTTGCCATCAGACACTTAGTTTTGAAAAGTCAAAATACAAAATTGTACAAGAATTAAGTTTTTTATAACCAGAAATGTTTAAACATTTTATGTGGCTGTTTTGAGATTCATCAGCTTGAATGAATATGTATGTCTGCTATATGAAAAGAATTTCTTACTAGTAAAAAAAATGCTAATTATGACCAGTCTCAGTAGGAATATGGATATCTGAAATTGTTGTTTATACAACCAAAATGTTTATTTTTGATATAAAGAATGTCATTTTGTTTGGAATGTTTATTTTGACTAGAAAGACATTTTTTAAAGGTACCAAAAATACATATTCAAAACAAACTAATACATATGAAAATGTCCTGCAACCTGCTATGGCACTGCTGCTGCCATAGCTCTGGACTCCTTTTGTTTCTATTTGAGTTTTACTTATATTTTGAATCATAATTTGGAGATTTGTGGCTTTAATCCACAGAAGAGCTGAACCATTAAAAATTAGAAAAAAAGAACAAAGAGACTCTCAATAGGGCTTGGGAATGCATTGTCAGCAGCACAGTGCTTCTCAGGACAACACAACATGGGAGCTGGTAAATGAAACATTACTTCTGTAGCCGTGCGGTTTTGTTTTGTCAAATATTCTAAGGAAAAAAAATTCAATGGGAAACAGTTGTTGTGTAGAGTCCAAGAACTAAAAATGATTGCAAAGTGTTATGTGATCCATAAGAAATCTTGAAAAAAAAAAATCATCATCCCAAAGGTATTTTATTGCATTGATATTGCATACTGGATGTTTAATAATCCCTAAATCCTGCCACTAGACATTTATAGAACCTGTCCTAGTGTTTTTTTTTTATCTGTTTTATCAGGACCTCAGTGATGAACGCACCAAGTAGCCAAACATTGAAAAGTAAAAAAATCAAATGGTAATTAAAGGTTCAAGATAAAAAAAACTAGCCGTGTAATTTGTCCCTTTCTCTGCCTTCCTTTACGATGTCTTTAGAATATCTTATTTGGTAATCATTGTACCTCTTACCAGCTATGCTGCAGAACCAATTTCTGTTAATTTCTTATCGATGTGACTCCACTATAACAGTTGGCTTACAAAAAATAGATAGTACTAACAAACTGTTAAAGCCAGTGTTAGACATTAGGTTCAGTCATGATGAACAGCCCCTAACCTGGAATGTGGATGAGAGTTTGCAGCAGTGCTAATGCGTGGGGATAAAAGTCTGTAGTGAAACTGTTATAGGAGCAAACAAGGAAAAAAAGTGTAATTCTGGAATTTAAAAGATAAGGTGCATGATCACAACACTCCAAAAATGTAACTTTCACCAGTTGATCTAGGTCTGCTTTCTGAAACACAGATCAGTAACAGTTACCATTTAAAATCATGTTGAATCATTTGTCTAGAATGTTAGATCAGCAGGTACGGTGATTAACCATAGAGAAGGTTGTTGGCTTGCAACTACCGTTGTCCATATTTCACCTCTTGTATATAACTGGTTTTTCAGAGTCGGCAAGAAAATTTTATAATTAATTAAAAGCCATAATTTCCTTGCAACTAGCATTTTTTGATTAATTTGCTTATTTTTTTCCTCTAATTGTAATAATGAACCATACACTATAGGCTTACAATAAAAAATTTAATAAATTACAATCGAATTGCCAGTAAAGTTGAAAAATGTGAATGAGTTGGATGCAAAAGCAATAATGTGACGTCCATTGACAATAATAAGGGAATATGATATCACAGGTGACTTAATGAACATGGTTACAGACCATGGCATGGCCGTGTCACAATAGAGACATGAAGCAATGCCAAATTACAATTACAAATTCCCAATACAATGTACTACAATCCTAACTGAATGATTTAAGAACATCCCCGGTGTTGAGAGTGTTTTACAGTTCATATACTTCCAAATTCAGGTGGATTACAACTTAATCTCTCAGGACTCTGTAGACTTAGACCCTTTCAGATGCTGTCGACTCATAATACGTTTTTCCAATCCCATAAATTCAGATTCTCACAATATTTCACATCCTTCACATACATGTGTTGGATAGATCATAGGCCGGAAATGAGAAAATTTTAATGACCTTTTTGTTTATGTTTGCAGTGTTTTGATTGGCCAACCGTGCAGCCATCTATAATATCTTCAAAGATACATTTTTTTAGACTTAATTTGTCACAAGTTAAACTATCTGATTGTTTCCCAATTTCTGCTTTTAGTTCTACAGGCTACATAAACCGCTAGTTCCTGTCAGGAATCCAGTTTGTGTGGTCTGTTTGGTGTCTGTCTCTTCCTCCACCACCAGGTGGCACCCTGTCCTTGTTGGTCCTCCCTGCACCCTGTGGCTCTTTGGATCATTATCTGGAGGAGTACTTAAGCAGTGGACTGTCACTACCTCGACGCCAGAGTGTTTGCCAGTTTGGGTACTCTAGCCAAGCTTAGATTAGCAGAGTCTAACCCCGAGTCTTTGTTTCACTGAGTCAAACTAAGTCTTTTGTCTCTCTAAGTCTAACCTTGTTTTTTTGTCTTTGCCTTTGGCAGGAAGTCCTCCTGCATACTGGATGTTTGGCCTTCTTCCCCTGGAAGGATTGTTTACCGAAGTTCACACTGAGCAGGGGAGAAACCTCCACATGTGCCTAGAAGTCCCTCACGGAAATTCAAGTGACAGTCCGCTCCAGTTCTCCTCCAGGTCCAAAGAATGTCTACCTGTCCACTCTTCAACATGTTCCCTCTTCTCTGATCAACCCACACAGACTGGATGCTAGTGAGAGAAGAACCCCCCCTAACGTGAGTCCCTCACTAGCATTTTCCCCATTGCATTCAAGATTCCCACGGTTCCTGAATTAACTGTTGTGATATCCCCTCTAGACATCCAAGTTCCTGTTCACCAGCTACCTGAGTTCAAGATCACACTTACCCTGTACCCTCATCCCAATAAACCTGTTAAACCTTTTTCCTGGTTCTCTGAGTGGTTCTCTGCATCTTTGGGTCAGACCTTTAAAACACACCATGACAGTTCCCTAGCGAAGAACATTTGGAAAAATACTAAAAATAAATAAAACTTTATGCTGTTGTTTTTGTAGCCAGTTTAGACTTGTTTCTTGGCGTTACCACTTGAATATCAGGCAACATTGCTGTGTCCAGTGTGCAATAGTAGGTGCTACCTCTGGGATTTAAGTTCAAGTGTGGATACATACAGTAAAAAGTAACATTTCAGATTTTATTAGCTGAGATGCTCTCCTAATTGAATACATTTCATACCCTTTTAACACATGGTGCAGATACAACCAGTTCAGTAACAGCCTATTATGAATTTCTAAATAAAGCTACATTTATGCAGCCCACACTATGATAATACTGTATATAACAGGGATTTCCATTTGCATTCTGGTGACAGCCCAGGATCTTCCAGAGTATGGAAGTGAGTGGGACATATACGTATTGTGAAATTTATTGCAGAGTTCCTCAAACATGTTGGTCAAAAGCAGACACTATTTTCATGTCCCTTTAAGTGATTTATAGAACCTTGCACTATCTGAACTTTTCCTGTAATGTTAACATGATTTCTGTGTCACCAGTTGATCTCATTATGGTCAACAGTAATGTTCCCAACCTGAGATCAAAAAGCTTTAGATGCTGCTTTGTAAATCATTAGTGATTCAAATACATTCTTTCTCAGAGGACACCAAAACATACCAGTTAACTTGGGTTTCTGACATTTTGTAAACAGGTTCATTACATTGGAAGTATTTACTGTAAGACAAGCATTGATGCAGTTACCCGTCTATAAGAAACATCAGTGGTTTCCAGCTACCACAGCCAGATAATCTTGATACCATTTCATCTATCATAGCAGCTATCTTTTTGACATGTTAGACATTCAAACAGTAAAACAACTCTTGAGTGATTTGCAGGAAAGACAAATAGGAAGAGAGTAAATTATCCACCTGCAGCCTCTCAGGATTTAACTGTTCAGATGGCAGACGTGAAGGAAACAGAGCTGAGTGTGAAGTCAGTGAAGCTGAAATGACATCGGAGGCTGGGTGAAAATAAAAGAAAAGAAATGAAAGTACAGATTGTGTTCTCTAAGACGTGAAGAAATTGACCGTCTGCTGGAGGAGAGCAGAAAGTGTAGCTTTTATGGGTCCATAGTCAACTCTCTGAGTTCATAGGGATCAATTTGTTATTTCACCCTATGTTCTCCAAGATTTGCTGCAATTTTCCACTATTTTCAATAAGGAATCAAAGAGTTGCTTTTCTCACAATCTATTGTTTATATTTGCTTCAGACGGCATGTTGTATAAAATGGCCATAAAAACCTGAAATGCAATCTGATGGGAAATCTATTCCCAAGCCCTGTATTCCCCCTAAAGCAGGCCAACTGAAGCAGGCTGTAGGCTAGGCAAATGGCCAATCCACACAAATAGTCTTACTAGGTAAAACCTGCTTTATGTCATTTTCGGAATTCATGTGGACATAATTTCCTCTCCTGTAGCTACCAACAATTATTTTGTACACTAAAATAAAAAAATAAATATTTAATTGTCACAGGTCATGTGTGTCACATGATACAATGTGCAAAGTGCAAGAACCGATGGTAAAAAAAAATTATTTTCTCATTGTACAATTGATTTAGCAGAAACTTTTGCATTCACCTGTTTTTCCTATTTCTAATCTCTTCTTTACAGACATATTTTATAAGTACTCCAAACTTGACATAGGAGTCTTGTACAATCAGTCTGTTACCTAAACCTAGTTTTTCCTTAAATAGCTACATTATTTCTTACTTAGAAGCTATTGTCGATTTTATTAGTACATCATCATATATTATGCAACTCTGCAATTATAAATTACATATGTATCCATGAATACAGCAATTTCGGCCACTACACTTGCAGCTGGCATCTTAATATCCAGGGAACACTTGTTTAATTTGTTATTTTGTCAAAATAAAGAACAATCAGTAAGCTCTATGGGCCATTTGCCTAGGACGAAAAGGCCAACAGACCCAGCAGATGCCCTGCCCCTCCACAGCATCCCCTATAAACAGCACACCTGTCCTCATAGACGCCAGAGCAGGTAGCCAACACGCTGAAGCAGCCAACCCACCCCAAGCAAGTCACAGCCATTCCAGCACCCAATATCCTTTTTTTTTCATACCCATGGCTGCCAGGTAATCACAACCTAGGCCAATCTCCAATGCCAAGTATGGTACACCAGCTACTTGAGTCCAGGTGCCAGATACCCCCCCGCGCATCTGCTCAACCAACTGCAGGAAGAGGCCGTGTGCAGTCAGGGCAGGTAGCCAGTCAGACCCACACCACAAGATGAGATGCATTCTCGTTGAGTGGTCGTATACCACCTACTGCACACCCACACCAGTCAGCCGGCTCCCCCACAAGTATGGGGCCAAACCCTCTACCATCCCAGCTCCCGACCCTATGCCAGGAAATAGCATCCCCGATCTCACCTCTGGTCCTTTAATTCTGCTGCTCTCTGTCAACAGAACCCCGACGTCTGAACCAGTAGAGTTTTACTTCTTCGCTTTGATGCATTTTTTTTAATGAATGACACCTGACTAGCATAAGAATTCATATCCCATATGAAATTATCAGGACCGTAATTCTGCAGATTTAGATTTCACAGGAACAAGAATTCACTTAAACACAGGTGGACCACACAAGGTTTACAATTATCATTTACAATCATTAATCTTTGTTGATGTGGCATCTTCGTAGGAGCTCACGGTAGGAGATAAAAGAGAAATTTACGACAATAATATGAACATTTTTTTGCATGAGGCCCAATGTCTGCATCAGTATATGAACACAGGGGTACCCCCATTGCATCAGTGTATGACATGCAGGGGGCTTTGACCAAAATTGTCAATATTTGACAAACTGGGAGTGAGAATGTGTTGCAACATGAGGATCAGGCGGGTGCAGCGGATGAGATGAATAAAAATCCAGCTGTAAATTTAAAATGACTAATATTTTGTGCACAAATTTAAAACATGTCACACAAGCAGAGGTCTATAATGAGGAATTAGAGAGTATTGAAGGTATGGAAAGCCAAAATGCTTCCATATTAAAGTGTAATGTGTCTCTCCAAAGAAACAACTAATGTGGGATTTACCTCAGAAAAAGGATTTTATAAGTTGTGAAAGCAGGTTGGGCGACTGGAGCATTTATCTGAGCGTTTTAGTGTCAACATTTTTAGCTCCATTCTTAGTGCGGTTTCCAGCTTGTTTTTACTGACTTTTAATATTCATTTTAAGCCTTTAATTGTCTTTTTTTATTACTCATTTTTACTGCAATAAACTATATACTCCCCCTATGTCCTCCTTGGTAGCTAAAGTATGCTCTCACCCTGTCACGGTCTTGATTCTGTAATGTTTTACTTTGCTCTATGTTTTATAGTTTTATTGGCTTAATTCCTATTTTGTTGTATTTTCTAGATATATTTTAGTTCTCAGGTTTTCTTTGTTGTCCTCTGTTGCCCTCTTGTGCGTGTTCCTTTTCCCTTGGTTTCCTTGTTGTCTCCACTCACACCTGCTCCTTATCAGCTCGTTAGCCCTGCCTTTGTTCAGTCAGCCATCTCCTCTGCTGTCACTCTTTGCTGGTTCCTTGTTGTCGCTGGTTCCTTATTGCTGTTTTCTTCTTACCTCGTCTCTTCCTGACTCCTCGTGCTCGTTTTCCCCTGATGTCTCCATGGTTTTGGGGTTGTTTACATTTTTTGTTGGATTTTTGGATTCCTGCCTTTGTTTACTGTTTTCACCAATTAAAACTGCAAGAAATCACCTCAGCCTCTCTGCCTCTGCATTTGGGTCCTCAAACATCAACCTAATCCTCACACACCTTTTTGTACTTGCTCCTCAGAGTAGTTTTACTTGGTCTTCCATCAACATTGCCATAACTCCTTTTCCTTGCAATACAACCAGTCAAATGTTTTAGAAGTTTTGTGAAAAGTTTTATTGGGCAAGATGTAGAGTTTTCTGTGAGTCTAAATATATAAACCGTAAACATTTTTAGTCTTTATTACTGAGTCATCTGCTGTTGTTTGTAGCTAAAGAGAGAAAACTGCAACCTAAAAAATGTGTTAGTTCCTCTAATCCATTGGGTTCTACAACTTGTTGCTTTCACACATGCTTGGTGTGATCTGCTGAATTAATCTTGTGCAAAAACAAACTGCATGTACTTATATGGCACTTTATTTAGTCTAAGGGCCACAAAGCTCTTCACACTACAGTCATTCACGCAATGCTGATGAGAAACTATGTGACATGACAAGCTTTTTAAAAGTGCAGGAGATGCTTTTCATCTGTGGGTGGTATCAACTTTGAACTGAGATTCTATGAATGTGGTTTGTTTTTATTTATTTTTAACATAAAAAATAAATACAATTCTGGATTTTATAAAATGAAGTCATTAAAGCTACACTAAACAAAAGCAAACTTGGAATAAACCTCAGAGACTTTAACTTAAATCAGTTAAAATTTGCACTTATGCTTTCTGTAACTGATGCCTTTTAGCTAGTAGCTAGTAGTTATACATACTTGAGTAACTTTTTATTCTTCTGCTCTAATTTACTTTTCATTTATACTTGAGTGAATACTATAAGATAAATATTAATACTGTTAAGTGTTCAAGTTTACCCATCATTAGTTACTTCATTCAATGAAGAACAAGCTTGTCTTAAACAAAAATGTACCATAGAAACAATCATCAAGTTAATGTTTTAATCTTATTTATGTTTTGGTGCTCAAGCTTCTTTTTTTTAATGTTATTCTTTATCTGCTGTGTCATCATGTAAAGACCAAGTAGAAACACAGAAAACTGTGTTCCTGTATGTTACTGGAAGTATTGATCCCTGTCTGATCAATGTACATTACATGCTATAAGAATCAGTTCTTTATTTTTAATATTTTTATGTAATATTTTTTTATTTCTCTTTCATCTGAAATTGTTACTCTGTCTGTATTTTTGCCCATATTTAACATATTAATTGATATATATTTAAATTTCATGTTACTTATCATTTTCCAAATATTAAGTTGGATATTATAATCACTTAGGGGATTTAAAATGCTTTTTTAAAACTTTTTTTAAAGCTTTTTTAAGTAATTCATTGGAATGCTACTTTTTACTGCTATTTGAAAATACTAATCTTTAAGTAATTATGCACTTACTTTTTAACAGTAATATCTTTTACAATTTTTCTTTGGAAAGACTTTGTCAGTCTCATCTGTTTATTTACTTCTCATTATGTTGATTATACAAAGTAACAAAAAGTTTAACAGTCATGCATCTGATTGACATGACAGACATGCTGTATTTCTATCAGAAGCATGCTAGCACGTCCAGAGAAACTGGATGGTAATTAATTAATCAAGCAACTTAGGTTGTGATGCATACTGGTGTTTCCAGTTAAACTTAAGCTGAGAAGGGTGCAAGGTGGAAGGCGGGACTTATCAGCAGCCAGTGTGAGATCACCATCCCTAATTGAGCTTCAAATTTAATCAAATTGGACTAAGTGGACTTTTTCAGTGTTTCTTTAGCGTTGCTCTTGTTTCTGTATTGTAATTTTCATCTTACTTGTCCAGATAGGATGAAATTGTCTTACATTCACTTCTTCTCTGCATATTTACTGGGGAATAATGTATCACTGCAGCCAACAATAAAAGCTCACATTTCAGCATGGTAAGAAGAACAAATGGTATAATTTCCTCTGATGGTGGTGTTGATGTCCAGCACAGACTCATAGGCGGATCTACTGGGGTGGCATAGGGTGGCAAAAGCCACCCTAAATGACAGCCTTGCCACCCCAGTTGGCGGTAGGGGTGGCGAGGCTTATAAATTATGAATTACGACCACTAATTTCTAATGTCGGACTGCAGTGAATGCAGCACGAGATGACGCGAGAGCGACTGAGACTGATTGTTTTGAAAACCGAATGGGGCAAAGCGGGGGAGCCAGGGGTCATGGGGAGAGGAGACACGGGATGAAACAGGTAAAATTGATTAACTATCTATCGAGAAATGAAATCATATTGAAAGCACAATGTTGCTAGCATAGCTGCCATGCTGATTTAGAGATGATAAAATCAGGTTGCAGAACGTTATTTCTCCAACTATGATGTTAGTTAGGCCTGACGTCTCAGGCTCATAAAGACATATTTGCGGTCAACTATGACAGAAAAGAGACTATCAAGTTTGGTTGTACTTAAATCAAAATGCACAAAAGGCATTGGATCTAAATAAATTTGTGAAGCGTTTTGCTGAGCAACGTGGAAATCACTGCATTCAGCTGTTATAGTCATGTTAACTTTATGTTTTGCTCTCTGGTGAGTCTTTACAGAGCTGTTACATCTGATATTTCCTTTAATAAAACCAAAAGTGTTAAAAGTTAAAAATGTGATACTGGTGTAAATCCTGCTTAATATGAGGCAGTGTTGTTGTTTCTTTTTTGTGTATATAATATGAAACTATCCAGAAATGACCTCTATGAACCTACTCACAAGCAAAATGTATTTTTTATGTTGCTTCTTTTCAGATTTGTGGAGATTTTGATGTAACATACAGAACCCGCCTTTTGTTGATTTGTTGATACAGCAGTATGGAGGACCAACTCTGCCATATTTAAAAAATAAATACAGAAATAAATAAAATGCTCAATAAATAAATAAGCATACAATTAACCACCACCAAAAATACAAACAACAAATAAATGTAAGTAGAAATTAAATTATACAGCTAGTCATAAAGGTATATAACTGTTTTGATTTCTTTGCCTTTTTAATATTTACCCTATTTATTTTTTGTCATTTATTATCTTCAACTTCATTTTTAATTACTTATATTAAGTATTTATTTATGTGCATGTTATCATATTTTTGTCTGTTTTATTCTTCCTTTTATTTTTTTACCCTAGTTATTTCTTCGCCACTATTTCTTTCTGCCTGCCCTTTTAACATTTCTGCCTGCCATTATAATATAATTTCTAATTACATTTATTTGTTGATTGTATTTTTGGTGGCAATTAATTGTATATGCTTATTTATTTATTGAGCATTTATTTATTTCTGTATTTATTTTTAAATATGGCAGAGTTGGTACTCCATATACAGCTCTATCTACAGCATATTTACATGCATGAAATGTCCCTTTCATGTTGCCTTAACTGCTGTATGTCAAGTTACTGAGGAACAAATGGGGTAAATATGTGTTTGTACGGAGTAAACAATACATAGATGTCCAGTACCTTGTTCGGGTGCCTTGACCCATTTATTTCTACTGTGTAGTTCTGCTCCCTTTAGTACAGCTCAGCCCATAGATCTCTGATAGGTAACTTTCTTTCTATAGTTTCTTCTTGTGCAAATGCTGCAAAGCTGCCTCTCTGACAGTCAACCTCACACATCTGCGACTCAGCACCTCTGTCTTACCTTAATACCTTTCCTGTCATAATGCCCCTCTAGAAGTAGTGTTATCATTCTTCTATCTCCTATTAAGTGAGATCACATTGTACGATGTATTATTAATATGAACTGTTTCACATGAAACACTAGTACTGTACAATCTATTCTCACCAAACTGTGATAACTGTGATTAAATTCAGTGTAAACAAATGCCATATGTTGCCACCCCCAAAAAATTCCTGCCCCCCTCTTGCCACCCCATAAATATTTTTCTAGATCCGCCCCTGCACAGACTACAGATAGAATACATTCTGTTGAAATCTGTTCATAGATGGAAGGTATGAAGTTTGTAACTTCTAAACATGAGAAGCACAAATAAAAGCTTCAGCTGCACAAAGGAATCACTGCAAAAGTAGTTAACTTTGGTTTGTATGGGAGCTCTCTGGTCAGATGGATTAAATGAAAACTGATTATATCTTAAAAATCAAAGCACCACAAATGAAGGTTTTAACTGTAAAATTCTGCACTAAAGTAGCACTAAAAAAAGTGGACCACTTTGATTTATTTTGGAGCTTAATGGAGGGGATGGTGACCAGGATGACCTGAAAAAATTTTTTTTGTATCTCTGAAAAAAAAGTAACACAAACAAAACATAAATGCACACATAATTTAATCAGCGAAGGTGTGTTCAATAAAAAAAACACATCCTCCAATGATATAATATCCAACAAGGCTAGAATGCACCCATTGGTACCAGCAATAGCAGGCAGGTAAAAGCGAAAAGCCAAATTGGGTCTTTAATCATTACAAAGCAAGCTCTTACATTCTGAGCCACCATGGCCAACATATAGTTATCAGTTAAGCAAAGTAAAGTACGGTAATTGGAAGATGGAGGACTCTGTAGTTATTGGCTTTATGTAACCATCCAATGGTGAAATGTATTAAATGTTAATAAAAAATATATTTTGGTGGAACTAAAATACAATGATCAGAGAGCGAACTAATTCTCTTTCTTATAAAATATTTTTTACTTCTTGTTTTTTTTCCTTTATGACCCTGTTAATAAAAAAATATGCTGGTCAACGTTTATCAAAAACAGAGAAACAGAAAGCAGGACAATCGCAGTTTCTTACAGTCAGTTAGCAGATAAACTACAAACTGCAACAAATAGGGTGTACTGTAACTTAAACTGTAATCTGATGAGCTATCTAGATTCTAAACATAAAATGAGGTTAGATAATGAATAAATGTAACATCAGAAAGTGCATTTAAAAAAAATTGAAAAAAGCAAGAGAGCATCTGAAAAGATAATGGTACTTTTATAGAAACTTAGCACCAGTTCCTTAATAATGAATAATCTGACCACAATTTCAAAATGTAAAACCTATAGAAACAGATACTAAATTTGTTTAACAATACATAATTGTTTTATATGATAAAAGACATCATCCACATGTGGATGTTTCCAAAAATAATAGTCTTAATCAGGTTCCAGAAAATCTTTCTAGAAAACCTGTATTTCCTACAGATGTTCCTATTGACTCACTGCTTCAGTTGTTATTTTATCTCCAACCAAACAGAACCTCAGAAATCAACCAGCTGCTGAAGAATTAGGAAAAATTACAAAAAATCTACAAAACCTGAGAATAAAACCAGTCCTACCTTTGTTAATGTTTTTGTGTCGTTGATGATGGGAAATCTTGACATCACTGTAAGTAATGTCGTCCTCTTCAACTTGTGGATGACCTGAAATTAAAGTTAATGTATAAGAATTGTTTTTATGAAATCAGAACGGTCTCAGATGGTTGCTTGAAATAACAAAAAAAAAAAAAAACTAAAAATATAGTGGAGTGGGTTTTAGCTGTATTATTACAGACATCCAGTTGTACAATAAAAATTCAGAAACCTGTCTCACCTTCAGACTCTTTTTTAACACATCGTCTCACCATCAGAACCAGAACCAGCAGCAGTGGAACCACAACAATGATGGATGAAAGAGAAAGGAGCAGATAGAAAAGAGACTGGGAAGGTGGAGGAAGAGGAGGAGGAGTATTTCTGGTGGGGCTATTGGTTGATGATTTATCTAAAATAAAAATATATACATTAAATGAACACAAAAGAACTATTGACTGAAAGCACTGGTGTTTATCTTTCTGACCTTCAACAGAGATCCAGCTGGATGGAGACTCTCCATGACCCCTGATGTTACACCTGTAGAGGCCTTCATCAGAGCTGGTCACATGGTGGAGGGTCATGTGACCTTTGGTCTCATTCCTGATGAGGAAGCCATCTTTATAGAAAGCAGCTGGGAGGTTGGAGGGAGTGGTCTTTGTTAGACAGCTCAGAGTGACGTCATCTCCCTCCATCACAGGGAGGACAGGACTCTGCAGGATCACTAATTTATCTAAAAACAGAGACAAACTACAGCATTTCATCCATTTCCACACAGCTTCATCAACACTAACTCCACAGTCTGATCTTACCAGTGACAGTGAGCTGGATGCTGCTGCTGGCTGCTCCCTCTTTGGACGACCAACACCAGTAAACTCCACTGTCTATTATGACCAAGTTGTACATTTTACAGGTAGAACCAGCTGGTTCTCCCCATCCACCTCCACACTGAGTCCTGTTTCTTTTGGTTGTGTTCCTCCATACAGTCCATCCAGCAGAGCTGTTGTTCTCCTCACAGCTCAGAGACACAGAGTCTAACTCAAAGAACTGAGATCTGCTGGGACTCACAGTCAGACCAGCTGGGAGGACTGGGACGTGAAAATATATGAATTTGTATTATTGTCAAAATTATGTTTATTAATCAGAATATTGATTTTAGTTTAATGTTAATATAAATGAACCAACCTTCATTTATTATGCAGCAAAGCAGAAAACAGGAAACTGAGGAGAAATTAAGCTCCTTTGTTACAGTTTTACATATAAACGTTTATGAGAATTTTAGTTTGCAAAGTTTATTACATTTTCTTTATAATTCTGTTAGTTGGTATCTCTTTCATATTATTATCAGTAAATCTTAGCTTTGTGCCTTAAAGAGGGCATTAAAGTAATTTATCTTGCTCCTTAATGTGTAGCATTTCTTTCTTAGAATTCACTTTACCTTTTTCATCAACATCTTTGCCTTAGGTTATAACAGTGCAAAGAATAAATTTACTTTAAAAACAGCTTTTGTACTTACAGAGCAGATACTGCAGAGATGTTTCCATCATGGCGTCACCTCACGATCTGATCACTGATCTTTTCCTGTTGGGGCCTCAGAATAAAGCCCGCCTTTAAAGCCCGCCTTCTTCCTGTAAATAGAAATCTATGGTTACTTCCTCCTTCTTTCTAGACCCATAGACCCTAAGTCTAACCCTCCTTCCTTCTAAAATAGACATATAAATGTCTATTTTCTCTATTAAAAAATAGAGCTAGAAAAATAAATCAGCAACAGAAAATTTCCCCTGGCTCCCTTTGACCTGTTTCCACATAGATTGAAACATTTTCATACTTTACATTGCTTGATTTTAGACAATAATAGATCTGCATTGACAGCTGATACAAAATGATTAAGGCATATTAGCTTACAGTTAACACTGACATGACTATAGAAAAGGAAAGAAAATATCACTTAATTGTCTGATGGTCTGAACATAAACCTTAACATAAGAGAAAATGCATATCAGAGCTGAACAAGCACGCCGACAAAATGGAACCAACAACTTGTGATAAAGAACTAAAAATCCTTTGTATTTGTTAGGAATCCAGTTTTTGTGTGGGTTGTGTTTTTTGTGTTGTTCTCTCCCTCCACCACCAGGTGACGCCCTGTTCTCGTTGGTCCTCCCACACACCTGCGGCTGGTTGGCTCATTACTGAGGACTATTTGAGCGTTGGACTGTCACTACCTCTATGCCAGTTTTGGGTACTCATGCCAAGCTGAGTTTAGCTGGGTCTGAGTCTTTGTTTTCACTGAGGTTGACCTTTTTTTTTGTCTTTGCCTTTTGGTAGGAAGCCTTCCTGCAAGCTGGATGTTTGGCCTTCTCCCCCTGGAAGGATTGTTTGAGTCTCACACTGAGCAGGGAATTAACCTCCACAAGTTCCGTTCAATTCCTCCTGGATTTCCAAGTGAAAGTCCGCTCAATAGCTCCTCTAGTCTAAACCTGTCCGCCCTCCAACGAGTCTCTACCTCTGGATAAACCCACACTTACTGGATTCTGGGAGGAAAGTCTTCTCCACTAACATGAGTGCCGTTTTCTCTGTCTCTCCAGCCATCGCTCAAAGTTCCCACGGATCCTGAACTAACCGCTGATACTTCCCTTCCCTCTTTAACTTCTGGTTCACCAGCACACTGAGTTTCCTGAATCCAACCCCTGCTGACCTTATCAATAAACCTGTTAAACTTTTACTCTGGTTCTCTGAGTGGTTTACTGCATGTGGGTCAGATCCCTTAAGAAAATCATGACAATAATTCGCTAAAGTTGGTATGTTTCTTTTGTATTATTTTTTTGTCAAATATTGTGCTCATGAGTTGAAGTTTTAAGGTTTGGGTAAACTATTAAGGATTCACATATTGTATTAACCCATTATCTAGTTCTGAACATGACATGATTTGTCCTACCTTAAGTGGTTTAGGAAGAAAAAATAAAACTAGTGGGTGGGCTATGCTTATCTGTATTTAGCACACCTAGTTAAGGCCACAATTACATAAGTATGGTTACATAGAGTTATGTAGGTGGTAGTAGCCACCTAGTGGTTAGAGCAAAGGGCTTTGAATGCTGTGGTTGTGAGTTCGAAACCCACGCTCACAGACTGCCACTCTGTCTCTCTGAGTGTAGCTGCCATCAAAGTCAGAATGACTAAATAATTAATAGATTAATAAATATTAAGGTTAAAAATGTAGAGTTCATAAATACATACATTTCTAGTAATAAAGTTAAATATTAAAAGCAGAATTTCTTGTATATTGTTTGTTTGATACGGGGGAATTAGTATTAATTAAGGGGGTAACCAAAAGGATGCTGCCACGAGTTGACGGAGTGTTACCTTTGAGGGTCGGTACCTGTCGATCTGTAACGGGGTTCTGGACCAAACTTTCAGGAAGACACCTTGCTGATTCCTCTGCCTAAGCCACCAGTGATAAGGACATTGAATAAAGTGCATAGTATATAAAGGACTGAAGATTCAAATTTTCTCTCAAGGGAAAGCAGCCAATGAGGTATAATTTTGTTTAATATACTGTTTACTTTGTATGGAGCCCCCTAGGGCAGCGGTCCCTAACCTTTTTTGCACCACGGACCGCTATATGTCACAAAATATTTTCACGGACTGGCGGGGGGGGGAATAAAACATCACTCAGACTCTGATCGTCAAAGAAAAGGTAGTTCAGACATCTGTTCGCTTGCTTAAATAAAAGAGTGACGAAGCAGGGGCTGCAGGGTTAATTCCGTTATCGATGATGATAACTAAATTATTTCATCTATGACCAATTTTTAATTACAATAACAAGACGAAACAACTTAATCAGACTAAATTTTGCTTAATTCCGCTACATCAGTTCTTTGTGGTTGTCGCTGTTATGTATAAAAGGTATAGGGATTTTTTAACAGGGCTAGGACTGACACCATCTTTTAAAATACAGAATCGTTCTTTTATTGGCAGTTAAATGTTGCTGAAACATGAAAATTATCAAAGGCTGCAAAACTTTCATGTCGGTCCTGCTATGGACTGCTTATGCCTTCAGATGTTGATGTCATGGTTGCCTAGGCAACAACTGATACATTGCACATTCAAGGCATATATGATTACAGCCACCTGGGAAATATGATACGACAGGGGTTTTCAAAGTATGAAAGTGTGAGCCCCCCTCCAGGGATCACTATGCCTGCTGCCCCAACCCCCTAGGGGAGGCGTGCCTCACACTTTGAAAACCACCGTGATACGAGATACAATCACAATGAAGACTAATATATACACATATTAGGGTGGAACGGTTCACAAAATCCACGGTTCGACCCTCATTCGCGGTTTCATGGTCACGGTTTTTGGTTCGGTTCGATTAGGTATATATTGATTGTTACACCGAAATCCCATAAAAATTTATGAAATTAATGAAAAAATCCCCCAAAAATAATAATGGATTGTAATTATTTTAAATGATCCTCAAAAGTTCCTGGATCATTTCCGTATGTTTTGCTGCTTTGAATTTAATCATCTCAAGCATGCTCTCTACCATCTCCAAGTGACTCAGAGTGGGAAGCGGGACGGGAGCCAGCCAGTAGGAAGGCTTGTAGGCTTTTACACTCTTGAGCAGCGGTCTGGAGAGGCAGCGCGGGGTTGCTAACTGAGTATGTGGGATTTCGGGGTTAGCATGACATAAAGTTGGTCATGTTGCTGTTAGCATAAACAAAACGTGTTGCACAATGCTTGCACACTGTTGCCCTTTTATCCGCCAACTTTCTTTCCTACCGTCGCATCGTGAGGTCACTCTAAATGCAAAGCGGTCCCATACAGCAGACCTAAAAGTGCTGCTGGCGGCGCGTCTTCCAACTCCTGTTCTTTCCCACCCTCCACCATACCCACACAATTCTCCACAACAACTGAAGGTTTTTTCTGTTATACCCTCTTCGTCTACCGCGCTTCTTCTTCTTCTTGTTTACTACTGGTGGTGCGCCGGCTTTGGTCGTCGCAGTACCGCCACCTTCTGCTGGTGGAGTGTAAACAAGAAGCTTCTTATGAGAAAAGCGAGCAGCGTGCATGAACCGAACGCTTAACACAATGCAATCGAACGAAGACAGTTGAACTGTAACGGTTGAGGGACGGTTTTCATAAATCGATCCATATACTTCACATATATATGTATAAATATCAGTTATTCTTAAGAAGCGGGCCAAAACATCTACTCTGGTTAAAGCACAGAATTTAAATAAAATGTAGACAAAATATAATTTATTTCAAATATAAAAGCTAATCTGGTCAATGCCAGCACAAGAATTTATGTTTTCATGGTGTTTGCTGAATACTTTTTATTTTAAACTACAGTACATTGTTCTTAGTTTAGTTATTGAAATTTTATCAAAGTATTGTAGGATGTTATTTTAATTAAAGGAGTTGTTGTGTTTGATCCAAGATTTTAACCAATTTATTTTTTATTGAAGCGAATCGTTACCATATTTCAAATGAAAAAGCATTTTCAGAAATGCTTTTTAATTTTAAGAATGTGGCTGCATTGTTTGATTCATAAATGAAATTAGTAATCTATAATCCTGTTTGCATTTTCATTTTCTTCTTTAACACTGCTCATCCTTTTACTTAATTAAAATGAAAAAAAAAAAAGACATTTGAGATATATTTTTCAAAATGGACCCCAGCAAATACATACCAAAATTCAATTTGATGTCATGATTTTATTTAAGGCTCGGACCCACATGCAGTGAAACCAAACAGAGAGATACGGATGAAAAGTTTGACGGATTTTATGTTAGATGTTAGCTTGGTGCAGAGTTTCTCAGAACTCTGCTCGGCCGGAACTGGAAGTTGAGGGCTCAGTGGGAAATTTGATTCGTTCATTTGAAGTAGAGGATCTGGTTGTTGACTCACGTTTCCAGATAAGTGAAGGATCCTTGACTCCAATCTGTGTGTTGGGTTTCCAGAGTTTGTCTGACTCGGTGGAGGGAGGAACAATGTTTACCCAGAACTCAGACAGTGTAGGGGAACGGAGACTCTGATTTGCCACTCAGATTTCCTGCTGTACTTGAACGGGTGTGGTGAAGATGATTCCCTTGCTCAGAGAGTAATTTCAACATCCTCAAAGGAGACTGGATCCAAACCTCCTGTTTGAATCCCTGGCTCAGTTTAAGGCTCAGTTGATCCCTCCTGGGAGTGGAGGTCCGAAAAGGTCCAGTTTGCAGGATGACTTCCTGCCGAGAGGCAAAGACAAAAAAACAAAGAACTCAGTCCTACTCAGTGAAAACTCAGCTTGGCGTCGAGGTAGTGGCAATCAGCAGCTTAAGAGCACTCCGTAAATAAGGTAACCGTCGGCAGGGTGTGTGAGGAGGCGAACCGGAAACAGGCGCCTCCTGTTGGTGGAAGGGAGACAAACACAAAAACAATCACACAGACAGAACATTTGAAATGTAAAATTTGAAAAATGTAAAATTTGAAATGAAAAAGCATTTCTGGAAATGCTTTTTCATTTTAAGAATGTGGCTGCATTACTTGACCCATAAATTAAATCAGTAATCAATCATGCTATTTGCATTTGCAATTTCTTCTTTAAGACTGCACATTTTATGCCATAATCAAAGAGAAAACACAGCGGACATTGCTTTTTAGCTTTCATGGTCTGCCAGCAAAGTACTGTCCATAATTCGAAAACGAAAAAGCATTTCTTCTCTAGCAGCCTTGATTAACATCTGAGTCAATATCAAAACAGTTTAGTTAGATTTTTATATTCAAATTAAATTACAGCCATTAACAGATATCTATAAATCTGGATCATTCTCATTAGCAACCTGAAGCAGCCACATAAAAAGATACATGTTTTATTGTCATTACACGTCCAGATGAATGAAAAATAAGCTCTCAGGGCATCAAAATAATCTGTACTTTATCAAAAGTTATGCTGGAAACTAATAGGAATATACTTTCAATCCTAAACCTATTTTCTATTCATGTGTTCATAGATACGGCTGTGCTTTTTAATAAAAAAAAAATGTTATTATTTTGATTAGATGTAAAAGTTAAAGTTAATGTGTATTTAAGATTTTCATGTTCTGATAATTTTACTTTGTAGAAATATTACAATAAAAACTACATCAACATCGATCTTTATAGCAGTATTAAAGCTTGCATAATTATGGGTCGGGGTGAGGGCCCAATATTACCGTAATTCTTTCATGAGGCAAATTCCTGACGGCCCCCTCATAGTTATTAAAGATTCATGTGTTGATTATTTTTTGCTTCAATTTCATCAGTCATTATAGAGAATAGAAAAGAATAGAATAGAATAGAAAATCCCTTTATTGACCCACTATGGGGAAATCCTGGTGTTTACAGCAGCAACAAGATTATAGAAAAAATTGCCACACAAAGCCTGGACCTTAGAATAATGTATAAGAATAACATAATAGTAAAGAGTTAAAAAAATAAACAAACAAAATACTTTTCTGTAAAGTGTTTTGATAATATAAATACTATTTATAGCTTGCACCATTTTGTGTTGGAGCGTCATCATTCAACAATGCAGCTGACCAGGCTAAAGGAGAATGGCAGCAGGAATTAAGGCAGGTGGGACAGAAAGAATAAGTTTACTGAACTTGGTTTGTTGTGCAGCACATAAAACTACAGGGAGCTTAAAATGAGAAAAAATAAACATATTTTTAACATCAAGAAACATCCAGCAGATAGATTCACCCTGCAGCATGAGGACAGATGTTCCCTCCATTCTGCACCTGGATCTAATGAGACCAGCAGCACTTTGCTGGTCTCTTTGTTCACGTTGCTCTTCTGTTTTTTCATTTGCTGGTGTGTATTCTGCGTCATGTTCTGCTGATTATCCTGATTTATTTATTATTTTAGTAAAGCTGCTGTTCACACTGGGTCACTCCTCACCTTCCTGTCCCTGGGTGTCTTTTTCCTCCTTTTAGTATTTTAATTCATTCAGATTTTTCTTCATTTCTGTTTAGGTGTTATATACTTCTCAGCTTGATCTGTCTCCAGATCCCAGTTTCTTGACACTCCGCCATGTCTGTGGAGTGTTGGCCAAGTGGCTTAAAGCAGTGCGCTTGTACTCTGAGAAGGTTGCAAGTAAAATCTCCTGAGCAAAACCTTTACCCCACACTGCTCCCAAAGGGGATGAGATGGGTTAAATGAAGTGGTAAATTTTGAGCGGAGTGGCAGCCTAGGCAGCATAGAACTTGGAATCCAGAGATTCTGGGGTTCAAGTGCCACCCTGAGCAAAGACCCTTAACCCCACACTGCTCCCCGGGTGCTTAGTGGGTTAGAGCAGTGCGCTTATGCCCGGAGAAGGTTGCAAGTACCCAGTTTGATCCCACTGGTTTGTTCCTCTGTACTTGTGACAGTGTAATAACAATTAAAAACTGGAAAAAAAAAGGATCTCAACATGTGATTACAGTAGAATTAATTTAGCTTCAGCTGCTCATTACTAATCTCTCTAGCTCTAGAAAGGGGAGACTCTGGATAGATCTACAGCCACAGAACAACACTCAGGACAAACAGTTACAAGGACTGAATAGACAGAACAACGGAATTTAGATCTGGTTGAGCTGGAGACAAGCATAAAATCTTGAAAACATGCAAAGTCCATGCAGAAATGATTTCTGAAGTTACATACTGGTATGCATTCTAAAAATAGGGGTTGCTGGTGGACTACTCAAACTAATGGAGAGAATTTCGTTTTCTCCCAAAGCTTAAAGCTTCACACATTCCCTTAATGATAATTATCCTAACAATTTGGTTCATTGGCTGGGAAACAGGCAGCCAATGAAACAGTCTGAGCATTGAGAATTGTTTAACCACCTTAAACCATTTCCTGTTCATTTCCTATGGTAGTGCTAAAGCACTACGGACGTAATACACCTTTCGGCCACAAGCCTGATTTTTGGGGGCACTGTTTCCACCTCTTTTCCTTAAACAGTAAAGGCCGATTTATCCCACTACATAACTAATACAGTACACCTATTGACCACTATGCAATATGGCGCTGTTAAATTGTTTGTTTTTACCGGTAAAGAGGAAATACTGTACCTGTTTTTCAAGCAGTGTTGGAGACAAATACCTAATTTATGCAAGAGATGGATTATTCACAGATCCATCGCCTTCTGATCCATCCCCTTCTGATCCGTAAAATTTAACCATGGGTGCAGACATAATGATGTCATTGTAGAACAAGATTTCTGTTTCAATTGAGAGGCAGTCTAGACCAAAGTAAAGGTCAATAAGGCAGCCCTCATACAGTGTAACCTGGTCAAAGAGGTAAAAGAATCAGCCAGATCAAGCAGCCTGGAAATGAAAGCGACCCTGGAGATAATGCGCATGGAAAAATTGAAGTGACAAAGCAAGGAAAGCAACTGGCGCTTAGACATAATGCAGGGTGACTGAGGCGATAACTGCATATTGCTGAGGCAAATTGTCATAAGGCAACTTGTCTGTACCCGCCACGATGAGCTGGGACGAGCTACACACAAAAATGAGCTGAGGTCATGATGCATGAGCAGCTGCAATGGTTTAGCGTGAAGTTTCAGTTGAGATGCGGTGTCAAGATGTGGAAAGGTGTTCGAAGCGAAGTCCCTTTCTAGATGCAACAGCATGGATCGGTGAGGGGGCGATGTGCATGGCAAAATTAGGTGAGTGGGCTGTAATACACCTGCAGCAATGGGAAGAGGGCGCCATAAAGGTCCAGCCACGATAGATTAAAAGCGTGATGCATCTGCCGCGATGGATAGAGGGCGCTTCGGCTAAGCCGCCGGCCATGATGGCTTAAAAGCCGCGAAGCTTGGATCCATTCAAGACAATAATATATAGTCTGACCTTCAATCCTGTCGTTCACACTGGGCAACCTCCAGTGGCTCAATTAAACATTTCTGCAGAGTAAAATGGGTCCAGATTCTCTGGTGGTGATGCAAAAGGCTCTGTGCCAGTTGTAATAAACTATGGAGGTCGGTTGCTGCTTCTAAAAGAGTTTTAGCTACTTCTGAGGTTAGGGAGGAACTCCTGGTTCCCAGAGGACCAGCTTGGTTACCAGAGCTTTTCTCCTAATGAAGGAAATCATCCCTTTAAACCTGCTCATCTTTGTCTTTTTATGTCTCATTGAGGATCAGAGACATTGAAGAAAAACAGAAAAAAAAAAATCTGTTCCCAGTGTGAACATGACTATTTTTAGAGCTTCAGATTAACTGGTTCTGATGCTAAATACATTACATGCCTGGAAGCTGGCTGAGCTGTTTGTCTTCCTGGTCCTTTCATTAAATAAATCCATTCTGAACTGGAACTGCCTTTAAATGTAGATATATTTCTTTCCAATAAATGTTATAACATTGGCATTTGGCCAAGAGCTTTGATTGGCTTTGATTAGCAGTTTATATTTCAACCTGTACAATCTATGTGTCTCTAAGCTGTTTGACATTTCTGAATGAACATTTAGACTGGCGTAGACTTCTAATGAAAGCTCCCCTCTGTGGTTAAAGTGGAGAAACGTGAAATGATATTAATCACATCTTCATCCTTTGAAGGTATTATTTACAGCAGCCATTCAAAACACCCATCTCAGTCAAATGTTAGGCAAATTGCAGCCAAGTTCCAGCCAGCCACTGGCATTCTCCCAGGCGTGCAGTTGTTTTACTCTTGACTCCACTCTTTCACTGAATTACAGGGTCTGACCAGGAGATGGCGCTTCTCTTTAGATCTTAATCTCCACAAATCATGACAGAAAGAATGTTTTAGTACAAAGATTGATGTTTAAAAAAGGAATCGTAGGGTTCCAGCCAAGGACCAGCCATGGACCAGCCAAGGGCCCAACAAGGAAACTGGGGAAATTTTGAATGGCTTCTACTGTATATGCAAATATGATAATTCTTTGATTGAGGAATGTGTCATCTCTGACTCTGAATAATCAGAGAAAATGTAAAAAGGATATTTTAGGAATGAAGCTGAGTTATATTAATATGTTCAATGACAGCTTTATTCTGACCTGCAGAGTTTCACAGTGTGTGGAGCTGATATGATGCTGCCCCCTAGTGGACAAAGTCTGGAAGCTCATTCATCCTACATACACAGTTGTGTTTCATTATTGTCTCTTTCAAATAAGACCTCCAGAATAAGATGGAACACTGGAACTAGAACTAACCTGTGTCATCATAAGCCTTCCAGTTAGACGCTAGCAATGCATCAAAAGGGGATACTAAATATTATACATTGTTGTAAAAATCTTAAATAAACATTCTCCATGCACCAATGTGGAGCTGTTTAGAATAATCTATTATTCTCCAGATTAAGCTTTGGTATCCATTGCAACATCGTTTTAATGGAGAATGTTTGATCAACAGACTGTAGCTGGAAATCTATAATCAGGAAATATGTAGGATGAAATAAAATAGCAACCATTATCAATGCAATAAGATGGTGATAGACTATTCAAACCCTCGCTGACTGGTTCTGGTCCAAGGCTGACTGTTTAAGGTCATTTGGTCTGAACCTTTTCTTTTTAGAAGCTCCTCTGAGTAATGGAGTCCAGAGTCTAAACTTCTCTCTTCAGCATGATGTTTCTCTTAAGCATGATGAAATTTGTGGTTGATCTGCTTCAGATTGAAGGTGGTTTGGTGATAAAGGGGGTCTCTGATCTTCAACCACCAGGTTTCCTTTGGTTGGTCTGGAAACAGCAGATATAGATGGTTTGTCTACCTGAATAAATGTTTAACACATTTGTAAGCTAATTATTTTTTATTATTGATTTAATAACTTTCTATTGATGTGTAAATAATCCTGAGTGAGGAACAAAATCTTTTTACTTTAACTGTGTGATTCTCAGCAGGAATAGGAGCTGGATAATTAGAAGGATAATAAGGACATCTATGTAAATCCATGTGGTTGTAGTTATTGTACAGTGATAAATAGGATGAATTGACCCATTGAACCTGTTAATCAGACACTATGGGCTCATGGAAGATGAGGAAAACCACGAGTTTAATTATTTCCTGACCCTCAGCTAAAGGATGATGTTTAATAACTTGCAGTAGTTCTGTTGAATCAGCATCACAGGACTTAAAGTCGTCTGTAGTATCATTAAATGTTACCGAATAAGAAAGGTAAAGCAGGACAGAAGCAAATCCAACATGTTTAAATAGAAAATGATGAATGATGAAGCAGATGAGATGAAAATAAATTTCGCGTCTGTAAGTAAGATCTGATCTATTATATATATATAAGACTGGGTAAGGATTCAAATTCTCAAATGTTGAACCAGACTATTTAAAAGCAGCTTTGGCTACTGCTGTTACTGACATGATGCGGCTTACTCTCCCAGAGTTCTGAATGGACTTTTGCATATTTCTTTTTAAGGCAATCTCTGTCCATCGCGGCGTAGGTTTCATCCATGTTTTATTTTTTCCTTTTATTTATTTTTACCGCTGCTTTTCATAGATATTTAACTTTTTAAAGCCTGGTTCCCTGAAGTGTTCTGCTATGTTTTTGACTTGTGGGTCTAAAAAGCACTTTGAGCATGCTATATTGATGAATGGTTCTTGGAGCGTTGGCGTTTTCTTTTTGTCTATGGGAATGTTTGGGTTTGAAACAAGTGCAAATCAAATCTACCTCAGGTATTGATGAAGAAACCTTTTCATAGGCTGATTTAGATTAGTGTTGCACCAATACTGTTGGTATTAGTAGTGTCGAGGGCTACGATCAGCACTAAAATGACGTGGTATTGGTATCAGCGAGTACCAACAAATAGGGCACTGATACTATTTTGAGAGACAAGTTTATTCAACTATTCTAATAAATGCAATAAAAAGTTCTACTGGATTCACTTTATTAGTCTTTTTCCTGCTTCACAAAGGAAGGCAGCAGCTTGACAAAACCATGATGGCAAATATTTTACATCCAAGTAGTATACAGTTCTTCTTATATACACACACATCAATTTCAGACAGATGGTATTCGTATCAGCCAATACTGCACAGCCAGCTATCGGTATCAGGGCCAAAGAATGGCATCGGTGCAACACTAATTCAGATGACTGTATTCATGCAACATGTTATTAGTAATATACTAACATTCAACAGCAAATCGATAAAGTAATGGTGGTTAATGGAGTCTTTAAGGACAGTGAGAATATGAATAATATTGTTTATATGGATCAGTCTTCAGGATTTAATGAGAATAATTCACAGTGCAAGTCATTTTTAACTTTGGCCAGCCCTGCTGGCTTTAATGTCTGAACAGCAATGTGTTTTTTCGGATATTTATTTTGCAACACTGCCTGGAATGTGGTTCCAAAACTTTTAAGGATTCAAACACCCTGTGGAGCCTTTACACTGATCTCAGAGACCCAGCGGCTGATCTGCAGCGAAGGCGGTTGGTTGTGAAATGACCGGTAGAGACCAATATGAGCCCAACAGAACCGCAGCTGTGTATCCGTTCCTCTGCTGTCCATCAGAACCGCCTGTAGAACAGAACCAGGAGTTAGTCTGATCCGGATGACTGAAGGATGATGTCTGACCAGCTGATTCTACGTGATCCATTCAACAGCATCTGAGCTCAGATGTTTCTATCTACCATCTGGAACCAGCTGGAAGTTTTGATCCAGAAACAAATGGACTAACCTGAATGTAGCAGGAAGAACCCTGCCCCAATATTCAGAACACCTGGTCCCTAATTACCTCATGATTGCTGGAGAGTATAAAGGGAAACTCTCTCACCTGGTTGCTTATGCTGGCATTTGGTCACACGCCATTGGGAAGGTCACTTGGAAAGCATGCAGATCTTAAGCTCTAACGTCAGTAAGTAATGTTTTGCCCTCTGCATAACACCTACAAATTTAGTGTTTTGATTTGACTTGTTTAAATCTAGAAACTAGTGATGGGTTGATGAGGCGTCATGAAACGTTTCGACACATTACCAAACTGTACTGTACTGTGTTGATACTGTGTCACTGAATACTGACACCTGCTGGACATTAAAAATCCCTACAGGCAACCTAGTTGACAGAGTTAACTGACACTGATTTGATGACCTATTATATACACTAATATGATGCAATTCATTGTATGATGCATTGTATTATTATTAAAACATATTGGATATTTTAGACACAGACAATGAATAATGAGAACCTGCATCATCATGGGTGTATCATGGATTTTACTCTCATGCTTGGCCCTATAATGCCTCAGCATTGAGGAGGTGCTGTTATTTAAATATGCAAGCTCTGTTGAGCAATTGCGACATTTAACCTGTAGAAAATAACACGAACAGTAAACTAAAGGTCACTTTGAAATGAATTTCTACTCAGAAAATCAAGTGGAAACTCTGAGAGGAACAGGATGAAACAAGGAAATTAAAACAAATACCTTATTTTCCGAAATGACATCAAAGTGGTCCCACACGGCAGAAACCTTTCTTTTTGCTTGAGGAAGCTCCATAATTTTTGATAAATTTTATATTCGCAAAACACGTAAGATTGTTTTGGCAGATGCACATTCTTATAAAGGCTTGTCAATCAGTTCGAAACATCGGTCACGTGACCGATACAGGAACTGTTTCGGTCACGTGACTTTTCCGTAGCGATACACACGTCCACACAGGTTTCGCTCTATGAGACCGACACATGCGCCGACGCATCGGTGTTGCCCGACCCATCACTACTAGAAACCACTGGAAGTCTGCTGCTTTGTACCGGGGTGTGGCTGTAATTTACCCTCCCAGTGCAGTTATCACATAAAACAGGTATGTATTGTTTTATTGCACCCACACAGCTCCATATCGCAAAAATAACAATTTATATATAGAATGTATTGGAAAGCTGATCCTCCTGCTGTGGGCTGGAAAGGATCCTCTGATTTGAGGTGATGTCATCCAGCTCTGGTAGGTGACAATGGTTTCCTCTGGCTTCCATCTTCTGTAAATCACCTACTAACCTTTTGATTTAATTCCAGCTCTGACTCTGCTGCAGCTCACTGGAGACCCTGCTGTTTCGTTGTTTTCTTTTCATTTTTTTGTTTAGTTTATCTGGTTCATTGGTTGGTATTTCCTTTTGAATATTCTATTTTGTGTGGTTCCCAGTTTTGTTGCAGGTAGCAACCAGGGGTACTTTTAGACTATTCTATTAACGCATTGATTTTAATTGGTTATGTTGGAGATAACCTCATTTTAGTCTTTGGCCAAGTTTAAACTGTAATATATGTATGTGTTATGTGTATTTGCTTGTTTAACCCCACCCTTTTGTCTCCAGGATGAGTGCTGACGGTAGTGGGAGGGGCCTCCCGGGAGACTGGAACTGTATGTTGTGTGAGGGACCATTGGATTTTCTTTTATTTTCATGATTGAATGCCTGCTAACAAGTGTTTGGGGTGATTTATTTTGGATTTATACATTTATTTTCGGAACCAGTTCCCATTTGGATTGCCCTCCCCCTGCTGGTAGGCCTCACAAATCTCGAGCCTACTGGTAGTCTATTTCCTTGGGTGCAATTTCCAAGGTGGCGTTGTTGACAACTTCGAGTTCCACTGCTCCTCACAGCAGGGTATCAGACTCCTACCTTAGTGTTGCCACAATCAGCAGGAACATTCAGGGTGATGCTGCAGATGTGTTTCCTCTCGATGCTTCCAGCGACCTCAGAGTTACACTCATATGTTCCACTGTCAGTAAAATTCACTTTCTCCAGAACCAAAGACACGTCTCTATTTCTCATCAATCTGTCCTGCAGCTGCCCTCGGTTCTGATATGATGGATTCTGGTTTTCATCATCATAGTGCTCATCTCTGTAACGGAGAACATAACCTGACAAATCTTTTCTTTTCCACTCAACAGCTACAGTTTTTCCCATCTGTGGATCTCCACATTTCAGAACCCTCTGACGTCCAGGTGTGGCTGAGATGTTTCTCTGATCTGTAGGAGAGGAAACAGCAGAACTTCATCTTTGGGTGGTAGACGGCACAGCAGAACCAGATGCACTCAGTACTTTGAAACATTCATTCAGTTTGTGCTTTAATGGCTTGCCAAAGGGCAAGTTGGAACTGAACCAGCTCTCAGATATGGGAGGAAAACTCTTCCCACTGATCCAGTTTCCTCTCTGCCTTCAAAGCTCTGAGGGGCAGAAGTTATGTGGTCATAATCAGAGGATGCCATCAGAACCAGAGGAGAACCCTAGAACCACGATAACAGGACCATCTGGAGGAGTTCCTCTATTAGACGGCTTGAAGGACCAATGGGGATAAAAAGGTTAGTTTCAGCAAAGATAAATCAGCCATTTAATGAGTCGGTCAGTTAATCCGTTTATAAAAAGTCAAAGGTCCAAATCTTCAGAATGAAAGCTCTCTGTGGTTCCTGGTAACACCTGAAATCTCCCAGTTTGCACCCAGTTTTTTATCCTAATGTACTGGGCCTGATACTAAGGCAGAACAAAGAACAGGCTGAGTCTCTACTGAAGATCACTGACTTCAGGATGAAACCTTCTTAGCTCTATCAGCCCTAAAGAAAGGCATTAAGAGGTTGGTTTGAATTCAAGTCCAAGCTTCAAGAGTCAAATCAATTCCAGCGCAGCAGACTGATCCTCAATATTAATTTGTTTTGATAAAGGAAATATTTTAATCTAATTAATATTTGGGTTTAGTTAATCAATAGACTCAGAGTCTCTGTTTACTGAGGTCTGTGTCCTGTCTGCTCATTGGTCCTTCACCGTTACACAAACTGATCTCTAATCAGCCTGTTTAGCTGCAGTCTGAGGCATCAGCTCGGTTGAAGACTGAAATAAAATAAATGTTTCGTTTATCCACAAATAAACGTTCTGTTTAGTCAAAACCTATGATAACTGTACTGTTGATCTATTTGGTCTGAGTTAGAGTTTGATTTAGGAATTAATTTTTATCCTATTTTTTTAAACCAGCTGACTGACCAACTGATTCATCCTGGTTTCCTCCATTGTTGTTTCCTTCTTCGCTCCTCGTTCCTTCATCTGCAGCTGCAGAGGAGAACCAGGTAAGGATCTGAGATGATAGTTGGTGAAGAACACAACAGAATAAATCATTTCATCCAGTCTGAAAAGAACTGCTCACTCACTGAACCCAACACTCAGATTGATGGTTCTGATGGGCTCCGTATTGAAGGTGTCCCTCTTCCAGGTTTTTTGGTCTCCTCTCTGGATCACGCTGCACTCGTATATCCCACTGTCTTCAGTCCGGACATCCTTAAGAATCAAAGACGCATCTCCTTCGTCTTTCTATCCTGGAGGCCCACGCGGTTCTTAAAGGATGGATGTTGGTTTTCTGGATAGGAGTAGTCCTCATAGTAAAGTAGAACATGCTCTGGTTCTAGATCAGGTCTGCTCCACTCTATAGCTGTGACTGGGCTGTTGCTGTCAGGAGCTCTACACGGCAGAATGACGGTCTGTCCAGGTTCTGCTCGAATGTGGATCTGATCTGCAGGCGGAATAACAGGGGAGAAAGATCAGAGGTCAAAGATGACATCTACAGAGAAGAACCAGAAAGACCAGACAACAGTTCTTCGGAGGTCAAGACCAAGACTGTGACCAAAGGTTTAGAATTTGTACAAATGTGAAAATAAAAAAAAAAAATTCTTCACCAGAAAATTCAAAAATTGTTGGAACAATGGTTAACTAATCTACCAAAATGACTTTTGGTTTTTATACTAATAATTGTCATAGATACATATTATCTAAATGATTATTTTTACATTCACAAGTCTCCATTCTTTGAAATTAATTTTAGAAAACAGTGTGATGTATGTTAGAGAATTACTTCTCATATTTTTATATGACAACAAACCTTTAAAGAACTAATTATTGCCAATATGAGTGATAAATAATATATGACTTAGAACCACCTAGAAAAGTGCAAACTTGTTTATCCTATTTTTATTTCTGCCTCACAGTGATTTTTACTAAACATAACATTAACAGATGTACAACAAAATATATTAATCTGTATTAAGAATACATATCCTGACTTTATCAATATGTTTTATTTAAATTAAGTTGGATTTCTTTTGTCTGTTCAAACTATTAATGAATTTTTGACAGTCCATTGAACTATTGGATGAATACAATCCGTTTCTGATTCTAAAAATGACAGCAAAAAGAGATGGAAAAAGCTGAACAGTTAGTAACGATTGTAGCAACAATGATATGTCTTTACAGGAGTCATATGGAAGTATTTGATCTTACACATATATGGGGAGTGGTAGAGCATCTCACTTGGATCCCAGAGGTTCTGAGTTCAAGCCTCACTCCCACAGACTGCCACTCTGGCTCCCTAAGCAAAACCCTCAACCCCACATGGCTGGGGTTCAGTGTTGTCAGGGTTTTGTATGAGGAGAGGTGATGCTGTAAAGCTTGGTCTTTACCTCTTATGCCCCCCTAGATTCAGTCAGAATATTTGGGACAATGCCTTAATAATTATAATTTTTTTTCCCCCTAAAGTCCTCTTCTGTATTTCACGAGAGAAATTACGCGACAATGTGCCCCCATTCAGCTTCACGCACCCCACTCCCACTACCCATGCACTTTGAAACACACAAGAAGGCTGAGCCTAGAACAAGTCACCTTTGGTCAAGATTTCAGTACGGTTACACTTTTTGGAAACCATTTCACTATGCTGATTAAGATGATTGTTCAGGGGTTTTAAGCCTAATAGAGAGGGATGAATAAATTAGTTGGGATTCCTATTAGCTGTGTAATAAAAAGCCGAGGGCTTTCAATGGAAAAGGAGCCATTGAACCACTAGAGCAAAATGCTTCACCAAAGGGATTTCTTGGAGCTTCATGGGCTCATGAAACCACCTGCTGGCCGTGTTCAAAATCACAGTCAGCAAAATAATCTGAGATTATTACGTGTTTTTTTTATACATTAGGGCAGGCATGTCCCAATTGAGTCCTAAAGGGCCGCCATCCTGCAGGTTTTTAAAGGCTTCCATGCTTCAGTACAGCTGACTTTTGCTGAACTGCAACAATCAGAATCAGCCATGCTGAAGCCGAGGAACATTAAAAACCTGTAGACAGCTTCCCACAAAGAACAACTCTTAACATGCCTGCATTAGGCCCTTTAGAAATTATAAATAAAAAGTAAAAACCAATAGTTCAGGGTCAATCTACACAGATCATGATTAACCAACGGGAAATGAATGAGTACATCATATTTTCTAAATGAATCATTAAAGACAATAGATTTTCATGAGGCCCTTGCTAATTAAGCTACAGAATATTTACACATCAGTTTTTAAATGAGTTTATGTCATGATGGGTTTAAGGTTCTTAGCCCACATGCAGAACACAACGGAGGTGTCATGATGGGTTCACTAAAGGAGACCCAGTTATGCAGAACACCACTGACGGACACAAGGATGGAAAGTTTAACAGTTTATTAAGCACTACACACAGAATGTACAGATTCTGGTTAGGGCCTGGATTCTGGTTCACGAGTCTGCGTGAGGAGCAGCACAGTGCAGAGCTGCTGACAGGGTTTTGATTTCCAAAAAGGTGCACTGGTCGTACTTGGGGTTCTTGAGATTTACTTTTGGGAGAGTCACTGTTGGTTCTGGAGAAGAGTTTATCAGCAGAGTCCGTTTGCTGCTTCAGCGTCTCACGTCTTAGCTTGAACAGACCTGCCAACGCTTAGGTTTCCCAGCTCTGGTCCAGAGCTGCTTTAGAGGTTCTCAGAGAATCTTCAGGGTTTGGCTCCAGAGGGTCGGCTCGGCAGGTTAGCTCTTCCCGAGCTTTCACGCGGAGGAGGCACCGGGTTTCCTGGAAACACAGAGATAGTGGTTAGAATCCAACCTGGATTCAAAGTCATGGAGAGATACTCAGGATCTGAGCTTTAAGCTGACCAGCTGGAACAACACTACTTGGCGTTGAGGCAAGGTCTGAAAGACAGCATATAATTAGGATCCTCTGATGATCTAGATGAGCTGCAGCTGCGCAGGAGGCTCCCTCAGAGGATCCCGCGGCCGGACTCTGCTGGAGAAAGATGGGATTTTCTCCCGGCTCCCAGCGAACCACCCCCCTCCAGCGACCGCTCTTGGCGGTGCGGAAAGGCCAGATGGGCAGGAGCAGCTGCGTACTCACCGATCCAGTGTGGGGCCGAGGATGGCCTGGGCGCAGAACTACTGGCCCGATCACTCCCGGTCCCGTAGCCCTCCCAGTGGCGAGGTACTGCCATCGCGACCTGCGTCGGCCAATCTATCGCGGCGCACTGTGAAGGCGGATGGCCATCGACCTCCAGGGCGGGTGGTGGGGAAGTGGGGCCAGCGGGCACGAGGCTTTCGAAGACGAGGGCTTGATCTGGGGAGGCGTGGAAAGTAGGGTGGATTGAGGAGGACTGAGGTAGTTGGGGCGCAGCAGAGGGTTGATGACTTCGAGATTCTGAAAGGACCAATGAACCTGGGGAGAGTTTGAACGCATCCCCTTGAGGGAGGCGTCTCTTGGCGTCGGCCAACGTTGGGGCCTGGAAAGTGATTGGTTGAGAGTGTGGCGATGGTACTCCCTCCAAATCGACTGGCGGCGGATGTGTTGATTGACGGACAGCACCCGTATCTCTCTCTGGAGTCTGCGGGGAAAAGAGGTGGTTGATATCAGAGACTGACCTGGAAAGGGGACTGTCCAGTGGATGCAGAAGCGGAGAGAGTTGTGGGCATATTCAATCCACGGGGTTATTTGACGTGAAGCCAAGGGGTTATTTGACGTGAGGCAGCGGAGGGTGGATTCCAGCTGTTGGTTCTATGCGTTCAGTCTGACCATTCGATCAGGGGGTGTGTAACAAGAGGTGAGAGATGGTTTGCAGCCAAGAGCAGAACAGAAAGCCTTCCATACCTGAGAGATAAACTGGGGACCTCTGTCCGAAAGGATCTCTTGGGGGATGCCATGAAGCCGGAAAACATGCTTTATGAGAAGCTGAGCTGTCTGGAAGGCCGTGGGAAGTTTTCTGAGGGGGACTAGATGGCGGGATTTGAAAGCGGTTAACAATGGTTGAATGCCAAATTTGGACATACATAGAGACAGGGAGACCCGATTGGCGAAATCAATGGCGTGTGGACCATGGGCGAGGGAACAGGGAAGTGGTTGAAGCAGGCCAGAAGGAAGGTTGGTGTGTGAGGCCTTGTTACGAGGGCACATGTAGGGCAGGCCAACACATACATACTCACATTTACGTCCCTGTGGAGAGTGGGCCACCAGAAGCGTCTGGAGATGAGAGCAACTGTTCTACTCACTCCTGGATGAGCGGAGAATTTGGCGGCATGCATCCACTGGATAAGAGCGGGACCTGACAGAAGATGGGACATATGTACAGTTAGAGGGACCGTTACCTGGATCTGGTTCAGGTGTCTCAGGATGATCGGCGGAGTAGAGGCGAGAGAGAGAATCGGGCTTCACGTTGCTTGGATCCCGGGGTCTATAAGGAAATTATTAAGGTTGAAGCATTGAGAAGAAGATTGACCACCTGGATTGGCGAGGATTAGCCTGTTTAGTTGACTGGATGTAAGCCCGGTAGGTTCTTGTGGTCTGTCCACACAAAAACCGGGTGCTCAGCTCCCTCCCAGCCAATACCTCCACTGCTTCCAGCGCCAGCTTAATAGCCAGGAGCTCCACGGTCACCCATCATCATAGATTCTGTTACGTGAGGAAGAGAGCCTACAGGGAAAAGAAAACACATGGGTGTATTCTTTGATCTAAGTCGAGCCTCTGGGAGAGAACAGCTCCAACACCGGAATCTGAAGCATCCACCTCTAGGATAAACTGCTTTGCGGGATCAGGTTGAATAAGGACAGGAGCTCTGGAAAACAAGGATTTTAACTTATCGAACGCTGCTTGAGCCTCGGGAGTCCACTGAAAAGTTCGTTTTACAGAAGTCAGGGAGGTTAATGGAAGGGCGGTTTGACTGTAGGTTCCTTATGAATCGGCGATAGAAGTTAGCGAACCCTGAAAACCTCTGTAGTTGTTTTCGGTTCTCTGGAACTGGCCAGTCTGGAGACTGCTTTGATTTTGTCCTCAGAAGGTTTTACCTGGCAGCCCTCGAGCACAAACCCCAAAAAGGTGACTGAAGGTTGATGAGAATTACGCGCTACCGGCTTTCACGAACAGCAACATTCTCCAGTAGTCTCTGTAAGACAAGGCGAGCATGTTTCTTGTGTTCATGGAGGTCCTTGGAATAAATGAGGAAGAATGTCATCAATGTACACAAAACAAAAACGGCGTTGAGGGAAATCTCTGAGAACATCATTAACTTAGGGCCTGAAAGCAGGCTGGAGGCGTTAGTTAGACCAAAAGGGCATGACCAAGTATTCGAGAATTGGCCCAGGGGTGTCTTAAAGGCAGTTTTTCCATTCGTAAGCCCTCTCGTATTCTAAGGAGATGATAAGCGTTTCTTAAATCCAGCTTGGAAAACACTGTTGCACCCTGTACTGGTTCAAAAGCAGAGGCGAGAAGAGAAGAGGCAGTGGGTATTTATTTTTAATCATTGATCTGGTTTAAACCTCGATAATCAATACAAGGTTTCAGGGAACCATCCTTCTTGCCTACGAAGAAGAAAGAAGAACCCGGCGCCCAATGGAGGATGAGGGCGAATTATTCCAGCAGCTAATGATTCGTTGATGTATTTTTCCATAGTTTCTCTTTCGGGCTTGGAAATGTTGTACAATCTGCTGCTAGGAAGAGGAGCACCAGGTAAAAGTTCAATGAAATGTCATTATGTGGTCTGTGTGTGGAGGTAAGGGACACATTCGCACTGACCTTACACTGAAAGACAGGGGCTAAGTCATGGTACTCAGGGGGAACTGAAGAAGGTCAGGAGAGTCCATCTCCCCCCCACCTCTAGGAGGCCCCACCATAGGGGCAGCAGAGCGAGGAGGCATGTTTTAGGTGGCACGTGGTAGACCGCAGAGATTCCAGGTGGCGTTTGGTCCAGTTAATGTGAGGGTTATGCTTCTCCAGCCACTCGAACCCGAGGACCAGTGGGGAACATGCAGAGGGAAAAACAAAAGAATATTATTGTCTCTCGGTGGTTACCTGACAGAAGTAGCTCGAGGGGCTGGGTTTGGTGGGTAACCTCGATGGAGTCTCTTTCCGTCATTAGCGGATACACTGAGAGGCTGAGAGAGAGGCACGGTCTTAATTTGGAGTTGCTGGGCGAGGTTAGAGTCGATTAGGTTACACGTTCACAGCCTGAGTCAATGAAAAGCGGAGAAAGAGAGGCTTTGGTTATCACAGAAAAGCGTGGCAGGCAACAACAATCCCGAGGAGATTTTGTTGTGTTTAATTGGCCCGCCAGACTCCTCCAGATCACTCTGGCGGGCCCGGCTTTTGACTTAGCCGGGCAGGAAGCGATAAAGTGTCCACTCTCACCGCGAAGTAAATACATAGTTTACTTAGGAAACGCCTCTGTCTCTCCTCAGGAGTGCAGCTGTGCAGGAGAGCTCCCTCAGAGGATCCACCCGGACTCTGCTGGAGAAAAGATGGGATATTCTCCAGCTCCCAACAGGAGGCTGGGTAAAAGTTTAACAGAGTTTATTGAATGTTACAAGGAAATGTACAGGTTCTGGAACTGGTCCGGGCTGGTTCACTGAAGTCTGCAGAGTTGATAGTTTGATTAGTAAAGCAGGCAGATGAGTTATGAGTCCTTTGATAATTCAGAATCCTACCTTGACTGAGTTTGGGCTTCTCTTTGAGAGAGAGGGAACCGTTGGGTCCAGAGACTGTTTGTTCAGCAGAGTACTCGAGCAGCAGCAGCGTCTAGCTTCTGACTTTGAATGGCAGACCTTGATCAGAGTTTCCAGCTCTTCACTAAGAGCAGCAGGGGAATCCACATAGGAATCTTCAGGTTTGGCTCACCAGGGCAGATCGGCAGGTTAAGCTCATCCAGAGCTTCAGGATAGAGACAGGTTTCCTGTGAGGCAAAAACAGAGGAGAGTTAGAATCTGATCTCTCACTAGAGACAACTAAGATTCTTTCAGTTAAAAATGCTCAGGTTGCTAACCAAACTCAAAGGTCAACACTGCGGCGTCGAAGCAAGGTCTGGTAGCTGGTTATAAAGGGGAGGTCTCCTGATGAGTAGATGCGTCTCAGGTGTGCAGGAAGGGTCCAGCTCCAGGAGACCCACAGTGCACTCTGCTGGAGAAAGGTGGTACAGCTCCAGATCCCAACAGTACCCCCCCTCTCAACGACCGCCTCTTGGCGGTCCAGAGATCTCGACGGGAGGGAGCTCTCATATTCCTCGATCAGGGATGGATCGAGGATATAAGAACCAGGAACCCATGTGCGGTCCTCCGGACCGTAGCCCTCCCAATCGACGAGGTACTGCCAACCGCGACCTCGCCTACAGGAGTCCACGATCCGGCAAACGGTGAAAGCTGGATGACCATCGATGTCCAGGGCGGGTGGAGGGGAGTCCAGATGGTGGGCACAGGGAGCTAGAGACAACAGGTTTAATTTGGGAGACATGGAACGTGGGATGGATGCGAAGACTCGGAGGCAGGTGCAGACGGACAGCAGAGGGGTTGATGATCTGGGCAATCTTATAAGGCCTGATGAACCGGGGTGACAGCTTCCTGGACATTCCCTTGAGGGGTATGTCCCATGTAGACAGCCATACCTCTTGGCCTATAGAGTAGTCAGGGGCCGGGTGTCTCTTGGGAGTCAGCGAAGCGTTTAGTGGAGGCTGATGAGCAGTTGAGGGTGGCGATGGTGTCCTTCCAGACTCTCTGACAACGGCGTATGTGGTGATGGACTGATCGGACTGAGATCTCTCTCTCGTCTGCAGGGAAAAGTGGAGGCTGATAACCAATAGATACCTGGAACGGGGATAAACCAGTAGAAGCTGACTTTAATGAGTTGTGGGCATATTCGATCCAGGTCAGAAACTGACTCCAGTCAGTAGGGTTGTTAGAGGTCAGGCAGCGGAGAGTGGACTCTAGTTGCTGATTCATTCTCTGCCCGTTATGCTACGTTCACACCGGGACGCAGCAAAAGCAGCAAAATCGCGTCTGCTGCTTCATTTTTGCTGCTTGTACCAGTTAGTTCTGGATCGCCAGCGGCTGAAGCAGCTTTGCTGCTGTAGCTGGCGCCGTCCAAAATCTGTCGGGTCGTTGGTGGGGAGCTTCTGCTGCTCTATTCTCTGCCTTGCAGCTATATTTGCTGTGATCAGTGGGAATAAAGTAGTTTTAATATGTTTTAAGTGAGAAAATACACCTGAAAACTTCATCAGTGCAGTCAGTTCATCCAGATTACAATCCTGCCTCCCAATATTATTTCTGTCAGAGACGCTCAGACCCCACATACCGGCGGTGCTCCGACAGAAGGAATCCATTCGTCCATCAGCAGCCTCTGGCTGGAGTGCGCCTCTTCACGGTTTACAGCGGCTGGTAGGTGTTTTTTCATCTAAATAATCCGGATCTGCAGGCATCAGGATAATAAAAGCGAACATATTCTGCCGGCAGATGTATATATTTTAAGTTAATTATGCGTTAATAAACTGTTTAAGTGGAGTAATCAGAGCGGTCTGTGTCATCAGCGCTGTGTCTCTCTCCCAGCCAGCTCCCAGATCAGCTTCTGATTGGTTGACGCGGCGCCGTCGAGCAGCAAAATTCAATTTTTTCCATCTCGAGCAGCAGCGTTACTTAAGCGCCGTCATAAAGGCGTCAGACGCCAAAGGGCGCCGGCAGCGCTGCCCAGCTGCTCAGACGCGGCTGCGCTTGCTGCTCGAACAGCAGCGCAGCGGACTTTTGCCTGCGCTTGACGCTGGCCAACCATTGACTTTGCATAAACTTCGCTGCTACCAGCCTGCCCAGCTGCCCCCGGTGTGAACGCGGCATTAGACTGTGGGTGATAATCAGAGGTGAGAGAGGACTTACATTTTAGCATAGAACAGAAGGCTTTCCAGACCTGTGAGATGAACTGTGGGCCGCGGTGGGAGAGAGAATTTCTTGTGGGATGCCATGGAGTCGGGAAAACATGCTTCACGAGAAGCTGGGCCGTCTGGAAAGCCGTGGGAAGTTTCCTGAGAGGGATTAAGTGACAAGCCTTGGAAAAACAGTCGACTATAGTTAAAATGGTGGACATACCTCTGGAAATCGGGAGACCAGTGACAAAATCTACAGCAATATGACACCAGGGACGGGTTGGAACAGGTAGAGGATACAGCAGACCAGAAGGTGGTTGGTGAGAGGTCTTGTTTCTGGCGCAGATGGGACATGCCAAAACGTACTCCTTAACGTCTTTGTGTAAGGATGGCCACCAGAAACGTCTTGTAATCAGGGCAATCGTTCTGCTTACTCCAGGATGGGCGGAAAATTTAGCTGCATGCATTCACTGGATCAGACAGGATCTGACGGAAGATGGAACATAGGTTTTATTTGGAGGGCCGTTACCTGGGTCAGGTTCAGAGGCTAGGGCAGAGTTGATGAGATCAGTGATCTCCCAGGAAACCACTCCAACAGTACAGGAGGCAGGAAGAACAGGCTCGGGCGTCTCAGGTTGATCAGCGGAGTACAGACGAGAGAGAGAATCGGGCTTGATGGTCTTGGAACCAGGTCTGTAAGAGATTATGAGATTGAATCGGGAGAAGAATAATGACCATCTAGAATGACGTGGATTAGATTGTTTGGCGGATTGGAGATAGGCCAGGTTCTTGTGGTCTGTCCAGACCAAAACTGGATGCTCGGCCCCCTCGAGCCAGTGTCTCCACTCCTCCAAGGCGAGTTTGATGGCAAGAAGTTCTCGGTCCCCAACATCATAGTTTTGCTCCGCAGGTGAGAGTCTACGTGAAAAGAAGGCACAGGGGTGAATCTTTTGGTCTGAGTCAGATTGTTGAGACAAAACAGCTCCAACACCGGAGTCTGAAGCATCCACCTCTAAGATAAACTGCTTAGAGGGATCTGGCTGGATAAGGATGGGAGCTCTAGAAAACAGATTCTTTAATTTCTCAAAAGCATTCTGGGCTTCAGGTGTCCATTGAAAAGTCTTTTTTACAGAAGTCAGAGTTGTGAGAGGTAGAGCTGTTTGACTGTAATTTCTTATGAAGCGTCTGTAAAAGTTTGCAAAACCAAGGAATCTCTGAAGCTGTTTGCGGTTTTCAGGTGTCGGCCAGTCCAGAACTGCCTTTATCTTGTCTTTGGATGGCTTAACCTGCCGCCCTCGAGCACAAACCCTAAAAAAGTGACAGATGGTTGGTGAAATTCACATTTTTCTGCTTTCACAAAGAGTTTGTTTTCCAAAAGTCTCTGAAGAACAAGACGGACATGTTTCTTATGCTCTGGTAGGTTCTTGGAGTAGATCAAAATATCATCAATGTACACAAAAACGAATACATTCAAAAAATCTCTGAGGACGTCATTGACTAGAGCTTGAAAACAGGCAGGAGCGTTTGTGAGACCAAAAGGCATGACCAAATACTCAAATTGGCCTAAGGGGGTCTTAAAGGCTGTCTTCCATTCGTCTCCTTCTCTTATCCTAAGAAGGTGATAAGCATTTCTCAAATCGAGCTTGGTGAAAACTGTTGCACCCTGAACAGGTTCAAATGCTGTTGCCAATAATAGTAGGGGCTACTTATTTTTGATCTGATTTAGGCCTCTGTAATCTATACAGAGTCGTAGGGAACCATCTTTCTTGCCCATAAAAAAGAAACCAGCACCAAGAGGAGAAGAAGATGGACGGATTATCCCAGCAGCTAGAGACTCATTAATATATTTCTATATGGTCTCACGTTCAGGCTTAGAGATGTTATAAAGTCTACTGCTGGGAAGGGGGGCTCCTGGTAATAATTCTATGGCGCAGTCATATGGTCTGTGAGGTGGAAGAGACGTAGCACTGACCTTACTGAAGACTAATGCCAGATCATGATACTCGGGAGGAACAGAAGTAAGGTCAGGAGAGTCCATCTCCCCCCTACCTCTAGGGGACTGAACAGCAGGAGCTGCAGAACGAAGACATGTCTCGTGACAGGAAGTGGACCAAGACTCAATGTGGCGTTCAGCCCAGTTGATATGGGGGTTATGTCGTTCCAGCCACTCGAATCTCAGCACCAAGGGGGAGCATGCAGAAGGAAAAACAAAAAAAGTTAATGTCTCACAATGATTTCCAGAGATCAAAAGTTCTAGAGGTTGTGTTTGATGAGTGACTTGATGGAGTTTCTTTCCATCAATAGCGGATACTCTGAGAGGTTTGGATAAAGGAACGGTTTCAATCTGTAATTGTTGGACCAGGTTAGAATCAATGAGATTACTCTCACATCCAGAGTCAATGAAAGCAGACAAGGTGAGATTCTGGTTTGAAAAAAAAAAAGTGTAACAGGTAACATCAGATGAGGAGCTTTTTCAGTTTTCAAATGGCCCGTCAGACTCTTCAATTCCTCTGACGGTTCCTGGCTTTTGACTTAGCCGGACATGAAGCTATGAAATGGCCAGTCTCACCACAGTACAGACACAGATTTCCCCTAAATCGTCGTTGTCTTTCCTCAGGGGTTAGCCTAGTGTGTCCAATCTGCATGGGTTCGACCTCCCCTCCATCTGAGTGAGAGACTTGGACAGGCACAGAAAGAGTCTGGTTTTTAGACCTTTGCTTGGAACTGGGTTCTGCGGATCCAGAAAAAACAGAAGCATTATTTAATGCAGGGGCTGACACAGAAAAATTCAGACTTCTTTGTCTAGTGTTGTTTCTAGTTCGGAGCCTGTTATCCAGTCTGATAGTTAAACAGATTAAATCCTCCAAACTAGTTGGTTCGTCGATCGTGGCTAGTTCATCCTTGATGTTATCATTTAAGGCCTTAAAATAAGCACTTTTAAGTGCACATTCGTTCCAACCAGAGGCTTCGGCTTTGACCCGGAAGTCGATGGAGAACTCAGCCACTGTGGAATTTCCCTGTCTTAAATTCAGCAGGGCTCGGGAGTCAATAGTTTTATCTGAGTCGTGGTTAAATACTTGGGAAAACTCTGATATGAACTCGGAAAAAGTACAAGTGAAACTGGATTCTGAGGAGAACCTTGCCTCCGCCCATTCAAGGGCTCATCCAGTGAGTTGAGAAAGAATGAATGATATTTTCTTTCTGTCATTCGGAAAACTGCCAGGAGAATGCTCAAAAAGTAATCGACATTGGAACAAAAATCCCTTACAGTCCTTTTGGTTACCTGAAAATCTTTCAGGCGGACTAGGACGGAACTTAGGAAGTGACGTCACTGCCGGTGACCTTGGAGGCGGAAGTGGATCCAGAACTGGACGTACTGCTGGCGTGGCGTTAGCATTACTCATGTAGCTGGCATACGTTTGTAGCATTTGATTCTGATGTTCAATCTTTGTGTGTAACTCACGGAGGGTATGCGCATGTCCAAGGATCTGAGCGTCCTGTTCCTCAAGCCTCCTTCGGAGGTGATCTGCTGGGCTTTGTGTTTGGCCGCAGTGTTCTTTCATGATGGGTTTAAGGTTCTTAGCCCACATGCAGAACACAACGGAAGCTGGGTAAAAGTTTAACAGAGTTTATTGAATGTTACAAGGAAATGTACAGGTTCTGGAACTGGTCCGGGCTGGTTCACTGAAGTCTGCAGAGATGATAGTTTGATTAGTAAAGCAGGCAGATGAGTTATGAGTCCTTGATAATTC
>JAGKQL010001121.1:8248-18630 GCA_018398635.1 Cyprinodon brontotheroides
TCTGTTAGGAACATAAGGAACAATCAGATCTCTGATATCAGATGGAGGTTTCTTCCTGTTAAAAGGGAGTTTTTCCTCTCCACTGTCGCTACAAGCATGCTTAGTGTGAGGGATTGCATTTGGTCAATGAGTCAATGCAATCAACTGGTTTTCCTTAGATAGAAAACTTTGTATCAATTTGACTGTATGATCTGGTTGAACTGTAAAGTGCCTTGAGATGACATGTGTTGTGAATTTGGCGCTATATAAATAAACTGAATTGAAATTGAATTGAATCAGATGGAGCTTGGCCATTTAAGGCTTTATATGTGAGAAGGAGGATTTTAAATTCTATTCTGGATTTAACAGGAAGCCAATGAAGAGAAGCCAGGATAGGAGAGATATGATCTCTCTTTTTCATTTTCATCAGAACTCTGGCTGCAGCATTTTGGCTCAGCTGAAGGCTTTTAACTACAGTTTGTGGACTTCCTGATAGTAAAGAATTATAATAGTCCAGCCTTGAAGTAACAAATGCATGGGCTAGTTTCTCAGCATCAATCCTGGACAGCATACTTCTAATTTAATTACAGTATTAGAGACCATTGTTAGAGGTCTTGGTCCAAGGCTCCTGCAGATTTGTTAGCTCTACAGCCATAAAACAATCTAGCTTAAAATGACTATGTTGTAGTTTATTAAACTGCCATTAGTCATAGGGACACACTGTAGTTATTAAAAAGGTGGACATATGTGGTGTTTAAACTATCATCATTTATGAGAGTAAACCTTTGGGGGGAGAAAGTTGGAGTCTGCAGTATATAAGGTACGTAAGTTGATGATTTAAATGGAAATAGAAGGCAGAAGTCTGGCAGTTGAAGACAATTCCAGAAAACCTCCAATGAATAGATGGAGGACACGTGAATAGATGGTGGCCATAACGAGCTAACACTACGGAAACCAAAAAAAGGGTTTATAATGCTAGGCTTGATTGTTTTTTCTAAGTTCTTTGAATTGCTTTGCTGTAACATGGTATCTACAAATTACAAATGAAAAATAATTTCTATTTATTCATAATTATTTATTTTGGGGGCTGCTCAGTGGCGCAGTGCACTGCTGCCACGCAGCAAGAAGGTTGCGGGTTTGATTCCCAGCTCGGGGTCTTTCTGCATGGAGTTTGCATGTTCTCCCTGAGCATGCGCGGGTTATCCCAGGGTACTCCGGCTTCCTCCCACAGTCCAGAAACATGACTGTTAGATTAATTGGCTTCTCTAAATTCTCCTCAGGTGTGTGAATGGTTGTTTGTCCTGTTTGTCTCTGTGTTGCCCTGTAATGGACTGGAGACCTGTCCAGGGTGGACCCCGCCTCTCTGTCCAGGGTGGACCCCGCCTCTCGCCCGTAGACAGCTGGAGATAGACATCAGCACCCCTTGTGATCCCACTTGGGATTAAGCTTGTCAGAAAACGGATGGATGGATAGAAAAACTTTTTTTTTTATATTGTTTATGAATACATTAAGAAGCTTAAGATTTACAGTGGGGTTGTAGTTGATATTCATTGTACATAAGTACAGCATAAGGGTTTACCATCAGAAGATTTTGCAGCTTAAAAGACTATCTAGGTCAGTTTAAACAACTGTTTCAGACAGGGATCAATAATGAGAAGAGGATAGAGCATTATAAATGTTATATGAATAGAGTGGACAAGAATGGGAGATATGAATTAATTGATAAAATGACAAATGATTCAGGGATAGTTGAATGATAGTTGAATGTATAAGTAATGAAGTTTGTATGAAAAAGAAGTAAAAGTCTTTATTCGGCTGTATCTGTTCTGCTCAGATAACAGCATAATAAGAGAGATTTTTATGGAAATGAATTATGTTATGCAGTTAATTACGGTTTTAATTTAATGTTACAAATAATTTAATCTAATCAGTTTTGGACTTTAATTAGTTTTTCTTTGAACACAAACCTAATTCGTCATGATGGGTCAACAGATTAAAGTGTGATTAAAGCTCAGATTATGCTAAATCTGTTAACTCTGCACACTTATGTGTCACTATCTCAGCACTGATGCGGTCTGACACACCTGCTCAGCTCCTCCCCATTCTCATTACTACTCATCTGATCTACCATGCAACTATCTTTATATTACAACCCGCAGACCAAACATCAGTGCCAGATTATTTCGGGCCTGAACCTGATCCTTTTTCTGCTTGTATGTTGCCTAACCTGTAAATGTTTCTCGACTGCGTCCTTGATTTCTCTTTAATGCATCATGGTATATCTGGCTCTGACCCCGGACTTCGACCCTAGTTTATCACCCTGTTCTTACTGCCTACTATTGTCTTCACGGTTCTGACAACCTGCTTGCCCATGAATCATAGTAACTCGACTGGAGTTATTCTCTGGGACTTCCTGATCAGTGACAGCAATAACAGCACAACAATGAACTGACTCGAACCTATCCTCGTGGATGTTTGTGATTGATGCACATCGTAAAGCTAACCTGGTCACAACCAGAGTTGTCAAGTAAAGAAATACAAATACTTTGTTACTGTGCTTAAGTACACTTTTTAGGTATCTATACTTTACTCCATTACTTATTTTTCTTCCTACTCCTGACTTCTACTCATTACATTTATTACACTCAAGTATCTGTACTTTCTATCCCTTACATTTTTAAAACATGTAAACATGGCTTCGGTTTAATGCAGAGGTCACAAATTAGCGGACCACTGTCTGGTGTTATGTCGAGATCTGCATCCCCAGTCGCGGGAGCGCGCCTCGCTCTGTACAACTGCGACTATGCACGAGGAAAATAGATTAAAATGTGACCAATGGAGCTACTTGTTGTTATATAAATTATATAAAAACGTTTAAATATTCCTCTCGTTGGGAAAATTAATTGTGGTTATTTGACAGTTTCATTTACAAAAGTACGAGTGTTATGAACAACATTAAATCCAAAGATTGTTTCCGAGGTTCGGCTGATTTATTTTTTCTAGTCTCTTGTTATTCAAGAACAACAATAAACAGTGATGCCGACAGGAGTTTGGAAACTGCAAAGCTTTGTCTTAAGCGGAAAATCAAATTCGCATCTACATCAGATAGCTATGGTGCATTCAGGAGCGTCAAATAGCTATGATACATTCAGGAGCATGGGACATTTCATACTTACAAGGAAAGAGGCATAAACAGAACAGAACTTAACTACTACAAAAATGTATTTATTCAGAAACAGTGTGGGCTTACTTATAATACTGAATGCTCTCTAATTGTATTTTCGGTTATTTTTGATTATTCACATCTGCTAATGTTTTATTCTAAAAATCTATAATATTACAGCAGCAAATTATCAAAGTTTTTCAAAGCCTGTTTAAAAGCTCCATATGAGGCTTCAGACTGTGACAGCGACATATTTTTGCCGTCAATGTTTGCAGGCAGAATTAGCATTTGCTGACCCTGACCTTTAACTACTGGATGGATATACAGGAATACAGTCATAATAGTGTCAACTCTTCTGAGATATCACGGGATGCAATTTTTGGCAATTTCTTTTTTTTTTTCAAATTACAAAATACATGAATGCATAAATACCTCATTTTATTTCAGTGATAAATTCTGTTTAAAGTAACAGATCATTAAAAATGTCTCCAGACCTTTACTGGTTGATGATTATCTTTATTTGGACCCCGATGGTTTTTAATTGGTGACCCCTGGTTTAATGTTTCTAAATCTTTATTTCCCGTCATGTGCTCCATCCAATGCAGATCATTGGCTCCACCCACATCTAGTGAAAACTAGTGTGATTGGATGAGTCATAGAACTCAAACACTCATTGGCCACTAATCTTCTGTCTCCGTTTCCAGAGGTTCCTGCCCTAACCATAACCCTTCCTGCCTCACACCACCTGCAGCAGTTTCATTTCAATAAATTGTGTTAAACTTTCACATTGTTTGTCTGGTTTGAATTCTGGGTCCACCTCTTCTGATCATTATAATATGAAATAAATTCAAGGCAACTTCCAATTAAAAAACTAAACTCTATTTCAGCTCAAGTTTAAACATATTTTAGTTGAAACTCTTGACCAAACTAGTGAAATTCAACTAAACTAAGCTACTATGGACATATGGCAGAAAAGGCAATTGAAATGATTTAATCCATGGATTAATCTATCACATCCTTCACAAATCCACGATACACCACCTCCATCAGACAGGCTCAAGTTTAAGCATCTCTAAAATCGCCAATCCCTGGGAACTTGGCAAAAGGATTTCCTGGTGGCAGAATCCTGGATACAGACGTGGAAGATGGATGGGCCCTCGCAGATTCAAAAACACAACAAGAACCAAGGAGATGGTGTTCAAGGAGAACACCTGCCACACCACCTGTGGACCTGTGGATGAACTGCTACAGGTCATCTCTGAAGAACTTGGGCCTGACCGAGATGGGAGTAAACCTGAACACATCACTGAGAACATAATCACTGGCTGCTTCTGATACAACCCACCATCTGAGCTGGCCTTTTCAATGCAGCACCATAAAAGAGGGCAAGGCACTGAATTGGCTATCTGATGATATTTGAAAGAGACTGAGAGCGAGAGGAGGGGGGTGGTGGCTTTTATAGCTTTTCACTTAAAATGTGGAGCTATATGGTATATGAACAAAATCTGGGCTTTTCTGTCATTCCAGAACAAACACTCATGCATAGTAAACATGTATGCCATGTGTCATGCATAGAAAATTGAGAACAGACTATAAAACTGACATGGCGGTTTCAATGACCTGAATGTGACAAAATGATATTACCATGCAGCTCATATGGCCAGCCAGTAAATTAATGCTGCACAGCCTGGAAATTTCACAACTAAGGGCTTGCTTTGGCTGACTTATGCAAATGTAACCTGAGTTGAAACCTCTAAAATGAACAGTAGGCTTGAATCGGAACTTCCAACCATTAAAGTAATGTTATCCGGCTCGCTCACAGAGGAGCACATCCCACCTGCCTGAATAAAGATAAAGGGAGAAGATGGTCAATAAATATTTCATAAGCTTCATTATTGCATATTTATAGTGAGTCTGCCACTCAGTAAATTACCAGTCTATGCCTGAGAAAGAGTCTCAGGCCCACGTAGTTGAGCCATCTAGTGCAGAGAAAGGCTGAGTCATCTTGTTTAACTGTCCTGTCAACTAAAGTCCTCACTGTTGTTATTCTCTGAGGACTAACTGCATGGCTGGAATGTAGTTAGCTGCAAACTTTGTCTGAAAAAGCATGGAGACGCAATTTAAAATGAGGAAGCACATACCTGACTGTGAGCTGTGCTTTTATTTTTATAGGGTGCCTTTACCAGATTCACCAGCCCGGTGAAATAGAAAATAGGTATAAAGTTCTCTCTAAGGGGGTGAAGAGTTGAAATAAAACTGAAACATTGTCAAAAATAATCACACTAAATTGGCATAATTCAGAGTATATTAGGTAGCATAATCTTATGAATATGAATCTATATGGATTCAATATAATCATTTTAGAATAATCAGTAATCATTGTAACATAAATTGGTGTCTTTTTGTTAGCATTTTCAGGCTTGTGGCAGTGGAAAAAAGAGTTACACCTGAAACTTGCAAAGTAATCTATGTCTCTCTTTAAAGAGCTTTCAGGTTAGATTTTTTTCTGGCTGCAGTCCTCCAGGAACCCTGAGCTCTCGGGGGCTTACACATACAAAACATATACATATGTATTCTAGATTAAGGGGTATTTACCAATAAATACTTCTTGTATTTAAGCCAAGTATTTTTCAGTGAGTTTGTATATACATTTACTTATTGTATTTCCTTTATCCTACCTGAATTTACATTATTGAAAGAAAACTAAAAAAAATGCCATTCTTAGATATTATTTTATTGTCTGAGCACATTTTCTACAAAGCAATTCAAATATTATCGAGGTAAATTTAGTTGCGGTTTGAGATTTTCAGAAGCTGGTTATGTTTAGAACAAAGAAAAATAGAATTCAACTTTATTGTCATTCCACTGTCAAAAGTACAGAGCAACGAAATTAACTCTCTGCATTTAACCCATACCCTTAGGCAGTGTTGTGCCTGAACGCGTTCATTGAACGAGTGTTCATGCGAACTTCGTTCATATTCGGGCTTAACGTGGAGACTGAACGTGCATCTCGCATTTACTCGCCGCCGCCTGATGAACGTTGGCCCAGAAGAACTTCCGTTCCGCCCTGCGTCTGTGAAGCGGTACGCTCTTCCTTGCTAGTTCAACTCCATTCCAATAGGGCGGCTAGATTTCTATAGAGCCCTCCTCTGCTTAAAAACCCCAAGCTAACTGGCCACACCCGTAAACAGCCCCTAATAGGAAGCAGCAAACACCTAACGGCAAAATTGCAGCAGCTACCAGCATTGCGTAGCCTACTGGCCAGCGCGTGCGTCATGCATCAAACAAAATGCAGCGTGGAGGTGACAGCAGCAGTATGGATCGTTTCTTAAAGCAAGTCGGCGACCAGGTGGTCGTGAGGATGATGGCAGCAAGTTTGCCCACGCCCGACTTTCGGTAAAAAATCCGCACTTCGGTAACCTTAAATTCCTACCTCAGCTGATCCCTCAGTTTGTGTTAGTAAAATCTTCTTGGCCGAGGAGGGAGGTCTTCAACAGGATCCAGCGACCCCTAGGGGGGTCTCGCCGGAGGTACTGCATGGTCTGCATGGTTGTAGTTGATATTTTTACATAAACACCCCTGCATTTTTTTCCCCACTAATTGAAATGTCTTTAAATACTCATTAACATGAAATCAACAGACTGCAGTAAACAGATAAATGGAGACAGAAGATGTCTTTCAGTCATCCAATGCTCACATTCAGCGACACACAGAGGAGCTCTTTCAAGCTGAGACACCGTTTCCTTCACAACACCTGTCCCGCATCAACCAGGGAATCAGAATCAGAAAAACTTTAATAATCCCAGGGGAGAAATTAATTTCTTTACATTACTCCATCTGTAATAGAGGTGAGCTATAGAACACTATTTTTATACAATATATATATAAGTAGGGGTCCCGCTCCATCTAGCCATCAGTTTGGGGTCCTTGGTCTGGAAAGAAGACCCCTGTTCTTGAGGTTTTACTATCCATTTAACTTGTTTGTTAAACCTGCCTGGTACTTATAATTTTCTAATTTTCCAGGATTCCTTTTGAGTATGTATTGAAATGAAATTTCAAATGGAAAAAGTATTAAAATAAAAAACATTTGCACTTAGACTACTTCCTACTTTCTTTTTAATATTACTCATAAAAGAACCATTTATTCAAGCAACACATTTTTCCTGATGTTTTTGAGAATATACTGTGGGGGTGAAAGCTGCAGCTGCTACTAGGGTGTGAAGTGAATGGACAGCAACAAAGCATTAAAGCAAACAATGGGTAAAATGCTGTCCCCTCAATGCTAATGTAAACCCTGGTTGGATAAGGATTCAAAACTGGATATGAAGATGAAATCTGACGCACGGTTTCAGAAAGTTACAACTGATAGTAAAATAATTGCTGTCTGTGGTTCTAACAGTAGGCTATGGGTGTAATTGAGTAATTGAGCAGGAGAAAAAAAGAACTATGAAACTAGTCTGTTTTGGAATCGTGAAGTAAGGGAATTGAACTTAGTCTCATTTTGCGGAAATGTGTGAACTGAACTTTGAACTTAGTTCACGTGCAGAGCAGAGTCCTTTCCCAACACTGCCCTTAGGGAGCAGTGGGCTGCCACTGTGTGGCACCTAGGAAGCAGTGTGTGGTTAAGGGTCTTGCTCAGGGACCCAGAGAGGCAGTCTGTGGAACTGGGGCTCAAACTCAGAACCCTTTGAACTGAAACGCAATGCCCTAACCAATAGGCCTCTACTCCCCCCACTCTATGCTAGATTTGTTACAAGGGCAACAAAAGGTTATGTCTGATTAGTCATCCACGATCGTAAAAGAACCACTGCTGAACCAATCAGCTTTTTGAGAAAACAACAAACTTAAAGTACAGTGTTGTGTAAAGAAATTTCTCCTCCACTTCTAACAAAAGCTAAATCTTTGTTCATTGAAAAGTTTTTGTGATCGATATCTCAGAACTGATGTGAATTCCCAAAAATGCTCAGATTGATCAGTTTATTCCTGTTACAAAATTAAGATATACATTGTTTCCAATTAAAATTCCTCCCTCTTAAAAGAGTTCCTCATACTATCCAAACTGCTCCATAAGTGTTTATGTATGCTCAGATTTGTTTTGTTTAAAGATCTTGATTCACAAATTATATATCTCCTCATGCTTAACCTAATACCGCTCTTCCTACTGTAATTTTAAAAATTTTTTTGTTACTCAGGATTCCTGCACTGAGGTAGCTGAAAAAAGGGATGATATATTGAATTTCCAGAATGTTTTATATGAGTGATAGTTAAAACCCCAACCATGTATTGCAATCAATCACACCTAAGTGGACAAAGAGCTGTACAGGCCCTTCAGACAATAAAATTAAACCATCAGTAAGATTATAACATTAAGTGCACAGAAAGGATTATAGTTTTTAAAAGCCTGACATTTCTGCTTAAAATCAAGTTTGCCATAATTATCAAATTTACTAAAAATAAAGGCTTAAACATTCCACTCTATGGGTAATGTATCTATCCATGAAGAGTTTCACTTTCTGAAATAAGTTACCATAGATATTGAACTTTTCCACAATATCCTTATTATTACATTTTATCCTCAGTTGTAAATGCGAGGTTATGTTTAGGTTGCCTTAAAACAAATCTGTATTGGTAAACATACCGGTTAAAGATCTAGTACCAATTATGGTATGGGGGTGTTTTGCAGGTTACTTTAGAATTTAGATAGACTTCTGCAGATGTCTAGTTACGGATTATTCACTCAGATCAGATGTGTTAAACCAGGAGAAAATGAAAACCATGATCTCCAGCCCTTGGTTTCCAGAATTGGACATCCCTACATCAAAACATGAAGAAACAGCAACCAATTTATTCCTTACTTTCAAAAAGAGCACTGCTGGTGATACACTCCATATTTTGACAGTGGTTTCTTTGGGACGTTTTTATATCACAGATATATTCCTCCTTTTTTTCTTTTTACTTTCTACTTCTCTTCAGATTCAAAAGCAGCTGAAAGTCAAATGAGCCTGAAATATGAATAATTCTGACAAGCGAGCAGCTTGTGATGCTGGCTGTCTTGAAATAAGCCGGATGTAAAGCCTGTGGATTTTCAGATTGGATGAATAATGAATGACACACCAGGCCAGTGGGATATATAGTACCAAAGCCATTCTGGTCTGAAGCTGTGGAGGAAAAAAAAAAAAAAAAAAAAAACAACAACAAAACATACAATTTACTTCCTAATTAGAAGAAGTAACATGGAAATAAGGGGTCTCTTTGGCAACTTTCCTCGAACTATAGCCTTAATTTAAGGTACTTTAATGTGGTCTTAGTAAGACTTGCATGATGGAGGAAATTATAGCCTGTTACATGGTCTGTTTGTGGTTCCAAAAATCAGATTGCCCTGTATGCAAAGCACTAACATAAGGGGAACATAATAGAGGCAATATCTTGTTGTGGTTTACTTCTTCCTAAATTAACTTTCAGATTCAAACTTTTAGTGTTTTTTTTATTCATTTTAAATAACTTCCAATCTTTAGCTGATGAAATTATGCTTTGTTTCTGTTTAATTTAAGAATACGTAGAGTAAATCAGATCACTTAAAAGCTTCAAAATGCAGTTAAAACATAGCAGACTTCTAACTGCTTCATTATCACATCGGTTTGACCTGTTAAGTCTGTCTTGACTGCGAAGCAAAATATGTCACCATTAAAAGACCCGAATAAAAATTTCAGATGTGTTTTAGTCTGTCCTTTCATTGTTATTATTGATAAATCGTTTTTATGTTTGTCCATAGCTCTTTAAAGTCAGTTCAAGAGTTGACAAAAATCTATTTCCAGGTAAGAAAATTTTGTACTTATGTTAAACTGCATGGAGTTCATTTGATTGATGATTATGTTTAATTTAATGTAATCAACATATTTACATGAAATTCAAGACAGTGAAAGCAAAGCTCTGGCAAAATAAAGATAGGGGTAAACCCTGGACAGGTCGCCAGTCCATCGCAGATGTATAATCTGCCAGCATTGTTAAACTTTTAAAAGTTACATAAAAAAGGGTTAGGGTTAAGGTTTCTGAAAGAGCAGCGTGGGGATAATTCTCCGTCCTCCAGACATCTACAACCCCACCTGACAAAAACTGAAACTAAAAACCTTTCTGTGTGTGTATCCCTTCATTTAAAAGATTGATTATTTTAGTTTTAGTTTTTTAAGTGGGTATTTGTCACTATTTTAGGGGTGCCAGTCAGGTATCCCTCCTGACAAGT
>JAGKQL010001124.1:0-21118 GCA_018398635.1 Cyprinodon brontotheroides
CATCATCAATCCATCATCCATCCATCCACCCATCCATCATCCTCCATCCATCCTCATCCATCCATCCTTTATCCATCCATCATCAATCCATCATCCATCCATCCATCCATCCATCCATCCTCAATCATCCATCCATCCATCCCTCAGCCTATCATATATAGGCTAACATCGCGATCGTTCACGCTCTCCATAGTTCTCTCCTGTGGCTGAGCACAGTGGGACTGATGCGATGTGTTTTAGCGGTAGTATGTAGCTTCATAAACTGCGCGGTGTGAGGCGTGCCGCCTGGTGCTGTCTTGAGGGAGATGCCTGGGAAACCGTGATCTAATGGGGAAATGCAGCTCGATGTAACACCAGTATTTCCATCTGGAAAAGCGCTGTTTTGCAGCTGGAGTCATCCTCGCTCTCCATCCTCCCCTCTCTCATGGCCGCGACGCGAGTCCTATCATGAAAAAGGTTAATTGTCGCGACCTGACTAGCGTGCAGTAGCGAGGTGTCAACAATGGTAACTGCGTTATGCGTTACAGTAAGAGTAATCATTTTGATTACTCGTTACTAAAAAAGGTAGCGGCGTTAGCGGCGTTAGTCCTTTTGTACAACTTATCTTAAAGGAATACTTAAGTTAATAATATCTGATTTTAAGGCCTGTTTAGCCAATATATCTACTTCTTCATTTCCTTCAATCCCTACATGAGCAGGAATCCAGATAAATCGAACAAAATGATTCTTATTATGAAGCTGGAACTAATAGTTTATATATATCTAATAATAAATCTTATCTACAATACTTGCCAGATTTGATACTTAATAATGCAGCTTGACTCTCTGATGCAATAATATATTTATTTCCTTCTTTAACGTTTTCATCAAGCAACCATTCTAAAGCTATCATATTGGCAATTAATTCATCTGTAAAAACTGCTGGATGATCTGTTGTTCTCCTTTTAATCATGACTTTATGGTGTGGGATATTCACAGCTGTTCCTGTTCTGCCACTATTTGGATCTTTAGAACTGTCTGTAAATATAATTACACTATCTTTAAATCTTTCAAAATATTATTAACTACAACCTATTCTGGAGTCTTTCCCTTTTAAATAAATTCCCCCAATTGCAGATCAACTTGGGGTGCGATGAATAACCATGGTCAAAATTGGAGACAGTGGAACCGTAAAGCCAAACTGAAACTGAGTCAAACCAAGATTTTGAGCTTTTATGTCTCCAATCCATCCAAAGCTATTATAATCAGATTTATGATGTTCCCAGCAGTCCTGTAGCTCAGCCTTAGTTGGATGATTATAATTATGGCCCTGTAGGTTTACCCAATACATTTACATTAGTTTCAATCTTCTTCATCTTAAAGGAAGCTCACCAGTTTCAACTTGTAAAGCAGCTAAAGGAGATGATCTGAAAGCTCCACAACATATTCGTAACCCTTGTGTTTGTTCACTATTGAGTTTTTTCAAATGACTGTTAGCAGCTGCCATATCTGCTATGCACCCATAGTCCAAGGAAGATTTCTGAGAGCCTGATTAACTCCCAGCACTTCTTGAAGTTCCCCATTCCTGTCCAGAAAGACATCTTAACAAATTATTCACTTTTTTGCATTTATTTTGAACGATTTCTATTTGCTGTTTCCGGGTTAATGTTTTATCAAAAGGAGTGATACCTAAAACCTCACTTTATTCACTTGTTCAAGCTTCTGATTATACGTTTGAAAAATTAACTTCTTTATGTCTTCTATAAAACCTTTGCAACTGACATTTAAATCCCCATTTATTTTGCCATTTATTTATTTATTTCATTTATAATTTGCCCAACCTTCCACCTTCAAAATGTCGCTGCATCTTTTTTTCTGCAAAATATAGAAGATTATGTCCCCGCACCCACAGAGCCCCATCATCTGCAAAAATAAACATTTCCCTAAACTACCATCTATCTCATCAAATGTGTCATTTATCATAATATTAAAAATAACTGGGCTACACACTTTGCCTTGTGGGGTACCATTTTGGTCAGACGCAGCAGCCGCTTCCACATCAATCTCCTGAGTATTTCACTTCAAACAGAAAATCTAAAACCCAGTTATAAATCTTACCACTTATGCCAAGTTTTTCTAATTTAATCAATAATCCCTCTTTCCATAACATATCATACGCCTTTTCAATGTGAAAGAACACAGCTATCACTATTTCTTTATTTGTTTGAGCTTTCCTTATTTCTGACTCCAGGCACAGAACCGCATCCATCATATTTTTCCCTTTACGAAAACCACTTTGAAAAGGATAAAATAAATGTTTTCTTTCGCTAATTGGGATGTAAGAGCTATAGGCCTATAGTTTGAAGGGTCTGTTGCATTTTTACCTGGCTTCAACACAGGAATTATGACGGACTGTTTCCATGCTTTTGGAATAATCCCTGAATCCCAAATCTAATTAAAAAGTTTAAGAATAACAGAAAGAGATAGATCATTCAAATGTTTAAGCATTACATAACAAACTCCGTATTTTCCTGGTGTTGACTGTTTAACATTAAAAATAGCTTTTTTCAACTCAAACTAAAAGTAAAATCTAGATCTTGATTTGAAACTATTCTCTTGTTAGTGACCCCTGGATTTTCAGCTAAAATCTTCTATTTACAACTCTTTATATGTTCAGATACATTTTCAGAACTATGCACTCTAACGTTTCTGCTAATAGCTCTGCTTTTTCTTTATTACTAACAGCTATCTTCCCATTAAATTCTAGAACAGGTAAGGAAAGCTTTTTTTCCTTAACACAATTCATTCTCTTAATAACTCTCCATACCTCCGATAATTTGGTTTTCTCTTCCAGTAGAATTACAATACTGTCTCCAACATGCCTTCTTAGCTGCTCTAATAGTTTTCCTAACTATAGCTTGTGCTTCTTTATATTTAATTAATGCTTCAAAGGTATGTCACCTCCTCACCAATTTAAAAGCTTTATTTCTTCCCCTTAAAGCAGCACTACATTCTTCATTCCACCATGGAATAGACTTTTTATTTCCCTCTCCCCTGTTTTAGAAATAGCAGTTTCAGCTACATTAACAATAACAGATAAAACGGGTTTTCATCTAATTTATCACACTGATTATTAACTAAATCTTGAAATAATTCCAAATTAGCCCTCACTTAGCCTCCATCTTGGAATCAATCCTTCCTCTTCTTTAACTGCTTCAGAACCAATCGTTTATTATAATAGGAAAATTATCACTACCCATTAATAATCTTTTATCACCTCCCAAGATGTAATTCAACTAATCTATTTGACACCAATGTTAAAATCTAATACTTTCTGGAATATCTATTACAATCATACCTAGTAGGACTTCCATCATTAACACAAACCAGTGAATGTAATGCAAAGAAACTTTCTTCAATGGTCAATCCATTTGAATCTGTATGAGAAACTCCCCGCAAAATATTATGTGAAAAAAACCACACCATATAGTCTTTTGTTCACACACTTTGTTCATTTACTTCATTAAGATCTTGAATGCTCAACTTCTTGCTATGATTGTATAGATTAACCACTGAAGTCTGATCATTTTCTATCCAGATCTTAACAGCTATTGATTCATGATTCTGCTCAATTGATTCTACATCTTATACCATCTTCAACCACCCCCCCACCTGGTCTTTCCTTTCTATCATTCCTAATTGATGTATATCCAATCTCTTTGTCTGGTAGAGATTTCTGTTCAAACTTAAGCATGATAGAGAAACTATCACTTCTTTCCCCATTTTTATTTCTTTTCAACCGTTTAATTTCAACTACCATCCTTCCTGATACATTAGATTTAATGTTGTCCACTGGCACATCAGGATAAATACCTGAAATAACGCCGCACACATATGTCTTGTTATTCAGCGTTCTCCCCCTCACATTTTCACCTAGGACTTTTATTTATATTCAGTGCCCTTTCTTTTTGCTTAACATCATTGCATGATCAATAAAGATCCATCTCTCTACACTTTAACGTATTTCACTTTTCTAACCAGTGAGTTGATTTCTTTAGGAAGTTAAATTGGATTCCACTTACCAAAGGACACACCCTCTTTGATCGTTTTAAAACTACTTTAAACTCTGTCATCACAACTGTTTCTCCTTCAGCCTCAGAGACAGACGATTCTGTATGTTGTCTTGATTTTTGATGTTTGTGTTGATCGTTTTTTGAGTATACCATATTCCTTCATTTTCCCCACCATCACATCCCTCATCCATTTACACGCGATCGCTTCCTGACACGTCATTTCCCTCTGACATCTCTCCAACCATTCACAGCCTGGCCGTCCACTGCCAAATCCTAACCTCCCGAACTGCCCATTTGGACATTTATTAGCTTGAATGAATATGTAACCCAGATTTCTCAAATGCATTTCTTCTTAGTCAAAATGAACATTCCAGATATCTAAAATAATATTCTTCCTATCTCATAATGAATTCTGACAAGGATGAATTCTAATTTCAGATCTCCATAATAGAGATACTGCTGGTCATAATTACTATTTCATATATCAAAAATGAATATAACATTCCAGAAATCTAAAATAATATTCTTCTATCTGACTATGAATTCTGACGAGGATGAATTCTAATTTCAGATCTCCATAGTAGAGTTACTGCTGGTCATAATTATTATTTCAGATATCAAAAATAATTATAACATTACAGATATGTGAATGTTTCAGTGTAATTTATTTTAGTCTAATGTCATTTGGGATATCTGAAAGTAACGACCCAATACACATGAATGGGGAAAGGTGATGTCATTTGTCCTAGTAAAAATTACATTTCAGATATCTGAAATGTATACTTTAGATAGGAAGAATGTTATCTACGATATCTGAAATGTTCATTTTGACTAGGAAGAAATGAATTTGAGACATCAGAAATAAATATTAAATTAAGCTAATAAATGTCAAAAGGGCCACTTCGAATTTGTAAAGATTTCTAGGTTTTTGAAAGTTTATTCTTACTAGTACGATTATATTTTTGGCAGCCTAAAATGTATATTTTGCCAGCAAACATGTCATTTAGGATATCTATATGAACATTTCTGGCTAGTAGAAATAGAGTTTTTACTAGGAAAAATCTTATTTTAGACATCAAAAAAAGGAACAATAGAGCTTCTAATAAATGTTAAAATGGCCTGCCATACTCCTCTTCTCCTATCTCCTCTAACACTCAACCAAACTCTCTCCTTCTGCAATTCTTTTCTTTTTTTTAACCCTCACACCTGTGCTGCCTTCACAGACCGTACTGCTGTAGGAAAATACAATGTTAACTGGCAATTCACCACAAAATTTTTTTACTTATTTTAAACAGTGAAAACATTATCTAGTAGCTTTATATGAACTTTAAATGAACTAAACAAAAGGATATAATAAATGAACTTATCCTTGCTATTTATTATCTTAAATACCTTTTATGTTTTACCGTATTTTCAACGACTATAAGGCGCACTTAAACGTCTTTTTTTTCCCTCAAAATGTGCAGTGCGCCCTATGGTGCGGTGCGCCTTATGTGTGTTGTAACTGCGACTTTTGAGACCACCTCATTGAGGAGATGATGAAAGAGTGGCTGAATGTAAGGAGGCCAGGTGTTTTTTTTCCCCTCACCATCGCTGTTAATATGTAACTCCATGCGTGCCCATCTCACAGCTGATGTGAAAAACATGGGGAAACAAATTAATGCTGCTCGACATCAGTGTGAACCGGACCCAGCAGGTGCAGCAGAAGCACAGCGTGTTTACATGCAAAGTCAATGGTTGGCCGCGCATATAGGTGCAGCAAAAGCCGCCAACGCGCTTCTGCTGCTCGAGATGGAAAAATTGAAGTTTTGCTGCTGGGCAGCGCCGCCTTCAACCAATCAGAGAAGCTGATCTGGGAGCTGCCAGCGAGACAGACAGCGCTCTGATGACATATGATATTAACGCAAATGGAAAAGGCTGGATGGATGCGTGGCTGAGGCAGGTGTATGTGAGAAGACTAGGTGGTTTTTTCCACGCATCACCATCGCTGCGTGCCCATCTCACAGCCCGATGTGAAAAAAAAGATGAATCAAATGAACGCTGTGCTCGCCGTTATCCCAGGGGTCTGACAAAGGAGCTTCAACCGCTTCGACATCGGTTGTGAAGCAGCCGTTCGGAAGTAAGGCTGAGCGGCGCGGGGAGCGATGGATGACCGACTGAGACCACAGTTTCAGGATAAGAAGGCAGCGCCGGGCAGATTACGCCACAGTTTGCGGATGGATTGTAGATGCTTGGACTAAAGTGTCTGCTGGCTCTGTTGTTCAAGCTTTTGCAAAAGCCGGCATTATTTCTGAGGAGCTGCGCTGCACGGAAAGTGACTGACAGCGAAGAAAGGGAAACTGGCATGTCTGATTTAGCGCAGCTGTTTTATTCAGAAACAGAGGATGATGACTTTGATGGGTTTGATTAATACTTTGTAATAAATACATGAATAAAGCACAATCATACTCAGTTTTGCTCCCGCTGTATTTTTCTCCCTGAAAACTTAATTCAACAGCCGCCTCTGGGCCGCAGCGCATCCTGGCTCACCTCAGCAGGTATTTTTTTCATCTAAATAATCTAAATCTTTTTAAGTGAGAAAGTCCACCGGAAAATTTAATCATTGCAGTCAGCTCATCCAGATTATTATCCTGCCTATGTTTTAAGTTAATTTATGCGTCAATAAACGAAGAAGGGGGAACTGGCATGTCGGATTTAGCGCAGCTGTTTAATTCAGAAACAGAGGATGAGGACTTTGATGGGTTTGATTAATACTTTGTAATAAATACATGAATAAAACACAATCATACTCAGTTTTGCTCCAGCTCTATTTTTCTACCTAAAAAACTTAATTCAACAGCAGCCTCTGGGCCGCAGCGCATCCTGGCTCACCTCAGCAGGTGTTTTTTCATCTAAATAATCTAAATCTTTTTAAGTGAGAAAGTCCACCGGAAAATTTAATCATTGCAGTCAGTTCATTCAGATTATTATCCTGCCTATGTTTTAAGTTAATTTATGCGTCAATAAACGAAGAAGAAGGGGAAACTGGCATGTCGGATTTAGCGCAGCTGTTTAATTCAGAAACAGAGGATGAGGACTTTGATGGGTTTGATTAATACTTTGTAATAAATACATTAATAAAGCACAATCATACTCAGTTTTGCTCCAGCTCTATTTTTCTACCTGAAAACTTAATTCAACAGCCGCCTCTGGGCCGCAGCGCATCGGGCTCACCTCAGCAGGTGTTTTTTCATCTAAATAATTTAAATCTTTTTAAGTGAGAAAGTCCACCTGAAAATTTAATCATTGCAGTCAGTTCATCCAGATTATTATCCTGCCTATTTTTTAAGTTAATTTATGCGTCAATAAACTGTATCAGAGGAGTAATCACAGCCCTATGTCATCAGCGATGTGTCTCTCACGGCAGGTTCCCAGGTTTTAATAATACTTTGTAATAAATACACCTTGCAGCTTTATTTGCTGTGATCAGTGGGAATAAAGTAGTTTTAATATGTTTTTAAGTGAGAAAATCCACCTGAGAGGACATGTACCTGTATATAAAAGCGGCGCCCTATAGTCCGGTGCGCCTTATGGTAGTGTGTTAAATACAGAAATGGCACACATAACTGAGAGTCGCGCATTTTAGTATGTTTTACTATATGGTAGAAAATACGGTACTATGTCTGAACAGATACCTGCCTTGTTTCCTGCTTGTTCTGGATAGAATAAAAAGCACTTTAACCTAAACCTCCCAGAATTATAAATTATTTTAAGAATAACTTCTTTGAGAATAAGGAGATTTTAGTTTGTTCTTTTAATGACAAATATTCCTCATGCTCAAAGGTTACCTGTGGAGTACCACAGGGATCAGTGCTAGGACCAATTCTCTTTACTTTATACATGCTCCCAATCGGTAGAATTATTAGAGCAGCATGGGATTAATTTCCACTGTTATTCTGATGATACCCAACTATATCGGTCTATAATCCAGATGAAGCTAACCCATTACATAGATTACAGGCATGTCTTTGAAGACATAAAAACCTGGATGACTCTTAACTTTCTGCTTCTGAATGCAGACAAAACAGAAGTTATAGTCTTTGGACCAGAGTCTTTGAAAAAGAAGCTGATTAGTCAGTGTAGTGGGAAAAAAGTATTCAACTATTCACCCTAGTTAAATATTACTTACAACAATGGAAAAGTGGTCAGAGTCAAAACAAATTACAGACAATTTGGTTAACAGTAACATGTCATGAATAAACTTTGAGAAAGAATCTGGTTTGTTATGGGAAGAAGCTCTGTCTGGTCTACAAACACCATCCTGCAGAGAATTGTGTGGCCTTGAGGGTGAAACAGACTGAGAGAAAACTTTTATAGTGAGTAAATTGGATAAATTAATATATAATAGAAGAGAAATCTAAATTTCCCGACAACATCAGTCACTTCATTTGGATGAGATTAAACTGATGTCAGATAATAAAGTAAAAAATCTTGATGTTATTTTTGATCAGGACCTGTCATTTAAATGCCATATAAAAGAGGTTTCTAGAATTTCCTTCTCTTATATTCTGTCCTGGCTGACAGATAGCGAACAAACGAGAAAGCCAGTAGCTGTGATTGAGGCTGCTTTACTGAAATTTTCTCAGCAATGCAAATATTTTTTTTTAAAGTGCAATAAAAATGAAATATTCTATTAAAATTTCTGTATCAGTCTTCTCAATTGTGTTAGGGCCCCAAACAATTTAGATTTAACAGTTCTCATTCTATGTCCCCCATAAAATATTATGTGAACACACAAGACTTTATGAGACCAAAACTGAAATACAAATGAGATATACAGTGTGATACAATTTAGATTTGTTCTCATTCTATTGAACACACAAGACTGAATTGTAAAGACAAATGCAGCAAATTCAAAAATACAATAAATATGAAGGTCAAAAATGAACTGAAATTAGCATCCTGACTAGCCTCATGCTAGTGATTAGCTTCGCGATTAGCGCTAGCATTGTTAGCAGGGTTTAAACTAAAAAAAAAACTCCCTCAAACAATCTAAAATAATACAGAGGGGTAAGAAACAACTACAAGAACCGACTATGCATATACTCACTGTTGGTTCCGCTCCAAGATTTAGACAACTTAACCTGTGGTGTAGCATGAAGTGCTGTATGTATGAACACTGGAAAAGCCTGGTCATTAGCACTGCAGTAACATAAAAACACCACAAGGGGGATACTAATAAAAACTGACAGGAGCCAGAACATCTTATCTGCAGAATATTGCAAAAATTAGAAATCTCCTGTCCAGGGGTGATGCTGAGAAACTAGTCCATGCATTTGTTACTTCAAGGCTGGACTATTGTGATTCTTTACTATCAGGAAGTCCACAAACTGTAGTTAAAAGCCTTCAGCTGATCCAAAAATGCTGCAGCCAGAGTTCTGATGAAAATGAAAAAGAGAGATCATATCTCTCCTATCCTGGCTTCTCTTCATTGTTAAAGGGGAACTTAGTTTTTTTTTTACATTGGGCCCTTGATTTTTCGTTATTCCATCATGTTCTACTCACCCATATGAGTTTAGTGTCATTTGGAGCTGTTCTGAAGATATTCTGAATCAATATTCCTATGGGAAAACAAGTTGAAGGCTCAAACTAAACTGTTCATCATTTACCATTTATGGTACACCAGCATTCATAACATGTAGGCAAATCACTGTCCCCTAGACATCCGCCCTTATATTTTTATATTTATATTTTTGTGTGTATGCCGTCATCCACACGCGCCGGCTACCATTCATTCATTTCCTGCGTCCTCTGAACTGCTGCGCCAGTTTTACTCACATGCCTGGAAGATGTCTAGTGCTGCTACCACAGATGATCTCGCTCTCCAAATGGAATTGAACCATTCAGATTAGCTAGAATGAATAGAAGGGGTAGAGCGTAGCCGCCTGTGGCCCGGGCTGCCTGTCACAGCTCCAGTATATTTACATATAATATCCATATACAGACATCTAAGCTCTAAAGTTGTGGCTTCTATTTTAAAGGCCGTCCATCTGCCTGCTGACATTCAGTCATCCCAACAGAGGAAGGACACCAGCCACAGAGGAGAGGCTGGAGAGGAGGATCAGATGTTTGCTGCAGTGAGGACACAGGTCTCCTTTACCACCCATAATATTGGGTCATATCAGATCATCAGAACCAAGATGGAGGAACTCTGAATCAGCTCTAAGGTTCCTGATGAGTCCCCTGATGAAGCATCATTGGCTCACAGAGACATGGCTCCAACCCTCTCTGACAGCTGTCAGATTAAAGAGGACAGGTTCTCTCTGACCCGGTCCAACAGAACAGCAGCTTCAGGACAAAGCTGAGGAGGAGGAACCTGCTGCTGCCATCAGTGTTTTAGTGTTTTTAAGCTTTTATTGTCGTCTTCTTAAACATTATTTTTCATTATAATTGTTCCAATATGTTTGTGGTTCTGGTTCTACTCCAGAGGAACCAAACACCATTCTAGATGTAAAGATATGGATAAGAAATGAGAAATAAAGCCATCTTATCTCGTCTAACCATTTGAATCTTTCCCAAATCAAACTGAAACATCTTCATTACTATCATTTCACTAAATCTACTCATTATTTTTTATACATCACAACAAAACATTTTAAAAGTTTGAAGAGCAGGAAAATAAAGTTCAATATTTGATGATGTTAATGATGTTTGAATAAACAGAGAAAACTCACGTCAGTTTCTTTACTTTGCAGATTGAACTCTCCAGTATCTCACACAGATGCTTCATTCCAGAGTCTCCAAAGGTTCTCAATCCATAGATCTGATCTATTATCGCCTTCAGTCAGATGAAGGTTGGACTTCAGAGCTGAGGCCACGATTTCACAGTCATCCTCATTGAGAGAACAGCCTCCAAGTCTGTGATTAGAAGAGAAATAAAGTCAGTTCTAATGAAATCAGACAATCTGGATGATAAACACAGACTAAACCATGATGAGCAAACAGTGATGTCATCATCTGATGAACATCTGCTCTCCACATCAAGGCCCAAACCTCTGGGAGGAGACAGAGCGTTTGGGTCAAGCAGCATTTTTCATGTGAAAGCAGTGAAAGTTCTCCCAGTAATTAGAAGAGGCTGGAATGTCTAAAGGGTTAAAGCTCATGTCTCTACAGGTCTTTATGGAGGACATCTAACAGCTTCAACAAAGGCTGCAGATGAAGTGTTGATGAGGAAAATGGTTCCAAACTCTGGAAGCAGAGTTCTCAGAGCTTTGGGAGGATCTGACAGAAACTAGGATCCCTACAGAAATGACATTTTCTGAAACCAGACAAATCAACATATTTTAGCTCTAATTTACAAACTCAGAAGGAATCTGTGGCAAGAGGAAAAGTTGGTTCTAAATCCAAACAACTCGTCTCCATGGCAACGGCAGCAATGCAGGGATTGATCTGAAAGGTCCAAGTTTCCATCAAAGCTAAACAGTGATTTTATAAAAACAATCAAAGAGACTAAAAAGGTGAATTCTGGGCTAACAGCCCAATGAGTGAAGAGGAGTTTAAAGGTTCTGATGGCTGATTAGATATTTAGAGAAAACACAGATTTTCTACAATCTGAAGGTTTTCTATTCATTTCAATGGAAGATGGAAACTGATCCAAAATAGAAAATGTTAAATTTGATCCAAATCTCTACACAGCAAAAGCTCCAGCAGAGCTGTCCTGAAGGAGATGAACGTTTAGATGTTTGAATGGTTGAAATGGTCCAAAGGATGAAGGAAGAAGTTAAAGAGCAAAAACATCCAGAAGCAACTAGAACAATGAAGAAGAACCAGGAGGACAATAGAGCTGAATCAGCATCACACCATGAAGACATCTGGACTCACCGAGCCTTTCTGCAGTTCCTCACAGCTGGAACCAGTCTACGTCGTCCTCCCTCTGATGTGTTGTACTTCTCCATGTCCAACTGATCCAGAACATCTGACATCTGCAGCATGTAGGCCAGAGCTGAGCACTGGGACTCTGAGAGATGCTTCCCGGATTTCAGGAACTGTTGGATCTCCTGAAAAAGTGAGAGGTCCTTCATCTCCATCAGACAGTGGAAGATGTTGATGCTTCTATCAGCAGAGATTCTATCAGTGTTCATCTCCTTCAAATTGTTGATGACTCTCTGGATGGTTTCTGGACTGGTCTCCATCTGACCCAGTAGAAAGTCTAAGAGTTTGTGGTTGGACTCCACAATGAGGCCATGAAGGAAGCGAGCAAACAGGTCCAGGTGGCCATTTGGACTCCTGAGGGATTTCTTCATGATTCTCTTCATGAAGTCCTCCAGAGATGTTTCTTCATATGTTTTTCCCATGAAGTCTCTCCAGAGATGTTTCTCTGTATTTTTCTCCCAGGAAGTTCTCCACCACCTCTGTGTTCCTGCTGGTGAAACAGTGGAGCATGTAGACTGCAGCCAGAAACTCCTGGATGCTCAGATGAACAAAGCAGTAGACTGGTTTCTGGAAGATCAAGCTCTCTCTTTTGAAGATCTCTGTACAAACTCCCTCCTGAGTACACCGAGGCCTCTGTGACATCCAGACCACACTGCTCCAGGTCCTCTTGGTAGAACATGATGTTTCCCTTCTCCAGATGTTCTAACGCCAGCCTCCCCAGCTTCCAGGAGAACTTCCACACTGTGTCAGCCTCCATCAGCTCCTGTGGATGGCTGTCATCTCATGTCCTTCATGGTGCCTTGTTCTTCTTCCTGTGTGGTCTGGACACAGCAGTGAAGTGTGAGTACTTGTCAGTCATGGTCTTGGGCAGCTCTCCTCTCTGCTCTGTGGCGGCATCAGGTTTCTCCAGAACTTGTAGCAGTGATCCAGCAAGAACACTTTGGGATCCCACACATGATGTGGAGGCTCTTGGCGAGGTCCTGATGTGGGAGATGATCCTGCTGGCGTTTGCTCTGCTTCATCCACTGAACCTCCTCCTGTGCTCCTCTACCTTCAAGTCAGTGGAAACCTCTCGTACTTCTGTTACCCGCCTGAAGCACAGGAAGGAGGAGGGATCTGATTGGCTGCTGCAGGTGGGGAAGTTATCAGACTGGGTACTTTGAGAAGCAGGTTTTCCCTTTCGATGAGTTCATCAACAGGCGTTGACTGACTTCTGTGCGGCGTCAGAATCAAGCCGACTATTTATTTGCAGTCCAGAGAAAGTCTGCTTTCATCCAAGGAGCCGTCAAAAGATAAAGAAGAAGCTTCCAGACTAAACCCCGGCTTTCTCTGCACAGAATTCTGGAGTTTGGATGGAAAACATCGGAACGATGTGAAAGACTACATGCTGCGCTTATGCGATCCGGGTTCCGGCTCCTGAAGGAAGGCAGAACACTACCTGACAAGTAGTACCACCGTAATTACCAGAGTGAACTTCTGCACTGAGAAGGTTTTTCCAACACCAGCGACGCCGTTGGTCAGAACCACTTTGATGGCTCCATGTTGGTCAGGGAAGGCTTTGAAGATGTCCTGGCACCTGATTGGAGAATCATGGAGGTTCTGGATCTTGGAAACTCTCTCCAGCTGCTTCACCTCATGTTGGGTATTAACCTCTTCACTCTGTCCCTCGGTGATGTAGAGATCAGTGTAGATCCTGTTGAGGAGGGTTCTACTTCCTGTTTCATCACTTCCTTCAGTCACACATTCACATCTCCTCCTCAGGCTGATCTTATGTGCCTCTAGAACCTCCTGCAGGCCAACATCTGCTGAAATACAGAAGAAAAGACGACTGAAGGAAAAAAAACTGATACAGTGATGAAGATGGAACCAAACCATCTGGAACATCAGGAGATGTTATCATTAGAAGGTCTCTTCCTTCACACTATGTGGTTCTAAACAATCAGATCTGTCCTCAGAACCAGAACCTTGTTAAATTGTCAGACAGCATATTTCTGCCTCTGTTTTCTGGACTGTATTTGTTCACTGTCAGGATCAGATTTCCAAAGCAGAGAAAATGAAGAAATGTTGACAGAAACACGCAGCAGCTTTCAGCAACATCAACTCTAAGCATCATGACACCATTGTCCTCATTGGACTGGTTCTATTGGACCTTCTCCAACTAACACAGCAGCTCCGGGGGCGCTATTGAGCAACAGACCAAGATGGCGGCTTAGCTTGGATGCTCCGCACAACTTCGCACCAAATAACTTTAAAAACTGTAAGTCAACAATCCAAACTGAACCGGAATTATGTCAAAGGGTGCTACAGTCAAAGACAGTGACTTTTTCACTCGAAAACGCGGTTCCCAGAGACCAAAAATCAGCACTTCACCGACCGAACAAAACGAAGAAGATACAACTAGCATGGTGGACCTGTCGGCGGTACTTGCTGAACTTAAGTCACTCCGCTCTGAGTTCGGATCTAAACTAGACAGCATAGATGACCGCCTGGGTAAGATGACCAGCTCTATCACTGCTCTGGAAAACAGTATGGCAGAAGTGAAGCGAAATGTAGCTGCTAACACAACCCGAATGGAAGAAGCCGAAAACCGAATAATGTCGGCTGAGGAACACTTGGAAAAAAATACCACAGAATTAACTAACGTTATGAAACGGCTCGCCTACCTGGAAACTAAGACCGAGGACCTCGAAAATCGAAGCCGAAGGAATAACCTGCGGCTGTTTGGGCTCCGGGAGGGCGCCGAAGGCAACCAAACGCTACTGGATTATGTGCAGAGCATGCTGCCTCGCTGGCTGCAACTGGACGCTGACAGAACCTTCACCTTAGAGAGAGCCCATCGAACCCTAGCATCGCTGAAACCAAACCAGAATAGAGCGGTTATCATTCGGTTTCTGAAGTTTCAAGACCGGGAGTTTGTTTTCCGCTCCATTAAACAACGCGACATCACGCATGGGGGAAGCAAGCTTTTCTTCATCCAGGACCTCTCAGCCGAGACCATGCGGCAGCGCTTCGGATTCAACGCCATAAAGAAAACGTTCAGACTTCCTCCATCTTGGTTCACGAACTTTCCGTGGGTTTCAGCTTAACCCGTGCAAAATGAGAGTCCTCCATAACGGGAAGATACACTTGTTTTCCTCACCTGAGGAAGCGGAGGACTTCCACAGAAAACTTGCCCGAGGGACCGATTGAAGCAAATTGTGAGATGTGAGGTCTGTTTACTTCTCTCACCATGGAAACCGGTTAATGGTGCTTGTTTTTTAAATATGGTGTAACTCTACAATGAGACCCGATTTTTTTGGGGGGGTTGTTTTGTTTGATTCAACTTGGTGATTAATATTACTTTACGGATTTTTATGGACCTGAATGAGGATTTATAACACTGGCATATATACTCAGTGTCTACTTTATTTATTTATTCTTGATTTTTATTTAACTTTAAAGTAGTAGAATCATTTACTTGTTTACTCATTTTTTTTTATTATCATTCTAAAATGCAAAGTTGACTACATTGTTGAAACACAAGGTGCGGGGTTGGCAGTCTCCTCTAGTCGCCTATGGAGTTAGTTCTGTAGTTTAGCTGCTCCTCAATAGAGTGGATCAGCGCAAGCCCTCCAAGTTCTGTTCTGAGTAAGGGGGGGAGACAAGTTGTATAAATGTTCATATATGTAAGTGTGTATACGGTGTCTTTTATTTATTTATTTTTTTTTTTTTTTGTATGTCCTACGCTCAACACAGCAGAAAGTTTCATTACTCCCTTTTCCTGTACAAATGACTTACCAAATTCTATATGCAACAGACGGCCAATCAGAATATCTCTGATATAAAGATTACGAGTTGGAATGTTAGGGGGCTAAGGAAGTTGACGAAAGTGAAGCAGGTCATCAACAGGATTAAACAACTGAAGTCAAAAATAATTTTTCTTCAAGAAACACATCTGACAGTTTCTGATATCAAACCGATACAGAATAGATGGCCCGGTAAAGTGATACATGCATCATATAATAATTACGCTAGAGGCGTACTTATTTTAATTCATAGAAGTATACCTTTCCAGGCTATAAAAACAATTAAGGATCCATCTGGGAGATTTGTCATCCTGCATGGTAATATCCTCTCCCTCACATTAAACTTGGTTAGTATATATGGCCCAAATGAGGATAACCCTAAATTTTTCGAAAATATTTTCCTTACTATGTCCACGTTACGGGGTGTTTATATTATTGGAGGGGACTTTAATTGCACGTTAAACCCAGACACGGATCGCTCTACAGGTTGTGATACTTATAAGGTGCAGACTAGAAAGCTGCTAAAGCAATATATAGTGGACTTAAACTTGATTGAAGTTTGGCGAGAGCAGAATCCGAGTAAAATCGAATACTCTTGTCACTCAAGCATGCATAAATTTCGTTCGCGTATTGATTACTTTCTTGTCTCAAGAGATCTCCTGTCAAAAATTAAAGGATGTTGGTATGACAGCATAGTAATAAGTGATCATGCTGCTATTTCATTAAATATGCATATAGAGAGGTTAGTCCACAATACCCCTAATTGGCGATTGCAGGTAAGATGGTTACAGGACCCGGACTTTGTTAAACATGTTGGAACTAAAATAGACACTTATTTTGAATTAAATACAGATCAAACCAGCGCTGGCACGAGGTGGGAAGCATTTAAAGCCTACATTAGAGGAGAAATCATTAGTTACACAAGCTCCAAGGCCAAACAGCAAAGAGTAGCAATGGAAACATTGGAAAAACAAATTAAATCTTTAGAGATAAGTCTAAATGTAAAGGACGATCCAAGGAAACATAGAGAGTTGCTACTCCTGAGAGCTGAGTATAACAAGCTATCCGTTGACAAAGTTGTAAAAAGCTTAAAGGAATAGTACACCCAAAAACATGATTAGCCTTACCAATTTTCTACTCACCCCATGCTGAACAACACCCTGGAGTACTTTTTGATATCTCAAATGCATCTGGAGATCTGGGAGGCTTCTTGCTGTCTGCTGACATTCAAATAATGGAGGTGCCCAGCACCGAGGCAGAAAAGGTCCATAAAAGTCCACAAAAAGCGTTTTCAATATTCCTCCCATACTGCTGGTCCAATGTATTCCAAGTTTCCTGAGTGGGTGGCGTCTAGAATTTACTCGAAACAAAGAGTCATTTAGGAGATGTTTTTAGAGCATAAACAGTAGTGTATAAGATTTCCTGGCGGCACCTGCGCCAATCCCGGCAGCTTCTGACGAAGCGGCAGACCAAACCAGCGCATTCAGCTGGGCAAAAGAACTCATGCTCTTCCTCAACACTGGAAGTCCTCAGACATTTTTTCTTTTCGTTGTTTCTTTCTTTGCACAGGTAAACTTATCACATTTCTTCTTCTACGCTTGCATTATTGGAAGAGCAGATGCTGAATCGCACTTTCATCTGGTTTTGGTCTGCGGCTTCCATGGCAATGCGTCGTGAGCGCGCATGGGGGCGCTTTCAGAAATCCTATACACTACTGTTGTATGCTCTAAAAAGCATGTCTAAATGACCGTGTGGAAATGCCTTGTTGATGCCAGAGGTCAGAGGAGAAATAGCCAGACTGGTTGGAGGCGTGATAGAGGGGCAACAGTGACTCAAATAACCACCCGTCACAACCAAGGTGGGCAGAAGAGCATCTCTGAACGCACAGGTACCTGGAACTTTGAGGCAGATGGGCTACAGCGGCAGAAGACCACACCGGGGTGCCACTCCTTTCAGCTAAGAGCAGGAAACTGAGGCTACAATTTGCACAAGCTCGTCGAAATTGGACAATAAGAGATGAATATTGGAAAAACGTTGCCTGGTCTGAGTGAGGTCTCGATTTCTGCTGCGACGTTCGGGTGGTAGGGTCAGAATTGGCGTCTACCACAACATGAAAGCTTATGGATCCATCCTGCCTTGCTTGTATCCAACGGTTCAGGCGGTGGTGGTGTGTGTCATGGTGTGGGGAATATTTTCTTGGCACTCTTTGGGCCCCTTGGTACCAATTGAGCATCGTTGCAAGCGCCACAGCCTACCTGATTATTGTTGCTGACCATGTCCATCCCTTTATGACCACAATACTTTCCCAACTTCTGATGGCTACTTTCAGCTTGGGATAATGCGCCATGTCATAAAGCTGGAATCATCTCAGACTGGTTTCTTGAATGACAATGAGTTCACTGTACTCAAATGGCCTCCACAGTCACCAGATCTCTCAATCAATAAGAGCATCTTTGGGATGTGGTGGAGCGGGAGATTAAGCATCATGGATGTGCAGCCGACAAATCTCGCGGCAACTTTGTGATGCCATCATGTCAATATGGACCAAACTCCCTGAGGAATGCTTCCAGCACCTTGTTGAATATATGCCACCAAGAATTGAGGCAGTTCTTGGGTCCAACCCGTTACTAGCATAGGGTACCTAATAAAGTGGCCAGTGAGTGTATATCCCACACATAGTTCTTAATGATCAGAATGGCTTCGTACAAAAACGACAAGGCTTTCATAACATTAGACGGGTTCTTAACATAATTCATGAAAAATCTGATACAAAAGATACAGCAGTACTATCATTGGATGCTCGGCAAGCTTTTGGGATAGAGTGGCAATACCTATTTAATGTTTTACCCAGATATGGATTTGGACAGACATTTCTTAAATGGATCCAGATTTTATATACCAGAACAACAGCCTGTAGCCTGACAAACAGTATAGTTTCTAAATCAATCAACTTGGAGCGATCTACTCACCAGGGATGCCCACTGTCACCTATGTTGTTTATATTGGCCATTGAGCCACTAGCTATGGCAATAAGGACGCAGACGAACATATCAGGCATCTGTTTGGGGGAACAGGAGCATAAAATTTCTTTATATGCTGACGACGTGATTGTTTTTTTGACTATATAACATTAATAATGCAAAATCTTCTATATTATTTTTAAACAAAGACGAAAGATTAAACCCTGTAATAAAAACCCCCTTTTCTAATGCAAAGGAAGGATTTACCTATCTTGGTGTCAAAATTACCCCTGAAATTAAAATGATCACCCCAGCAAACTATGATCCACTAATTAGTGAAGTGAATGAGACACTGGATCGATTGTTGATGCTGCCCATATCACTGATTGGCCGTATAAATCTGATTAAAATTAATATATTACCAAAATTTTTATACCTGTTTCAATCGCTCCCACTTCCACTCCCAGGTTCATTTTTTGACAAACTTAATAGTACTTTTAGGAAATTCAATTGGAACAACAAAAAACCTAGGTTGAGGCTCAGATTGCTGTACCTGCCATATGGCAGATGGTGGATTTAAAATCTGGGCAGGTAATGGTGCACAAAAAATAGCGGACCATTATATAGACGGTAAACTCCGTACATTTGATCAGATGTGCCAAACATACAACACCCCCAGAAAACATTTTTTTAAATATCTACAGCTGAAACATTTTATTTTATCGAAACATAAGAATGTAACAGATGAACCACCACTGTCACAACTTGAAGAAGTTACGCTTCGACCTTTGGAGAGGAGGAAACTGATTTCTTTGTTTTATACAGTTTTGATGTCCCATGATAAAGAGTCCACAGATGACATGCTAGAGGCATGGAGACTAGATATTAAGGTAGACATACAAAAGGCAGATTGGGAAAAAGCATGCTTTAAAGCCCAAAAACAATCCATCAACTCTAGGATGAAATTATTACAATACAAATGGCTCATGAGAACTTACATTACCCCGGTTAAGATCAATCAGTGGTCTCCTGATGTGCCAGACACATGTGTTAAGTGCTTGGAAGGAAGGGGTACTCTATATCACTGCGTATGGGACTGCCCAGATATAAAAAAATACTGGAAAGAAATTGTTCTGACTTTATCTGACATCATTAAAGTGAAGATACCTCACCTGGCAGAAATGTGTATACTCGGTATATATCCAAAAAACTTTGCTGTTACTCCCAACAAGTCAACTTTAATTGATTTTGGCCTCCTACAGGCGAGGAGGATGATTGCTCTGTCCTGGAGGAAAATGGGTGTGCCCTCGATAAATGAGTGGATAAAGGAGATGACATCTTGTGTGATGCTGGAAAGGCTGACTTATATCACCAGGGGAAAGGCTACAGAGTTTGAGGCTGTGTGGAATCCCTTAATAGAGTTTCTTGAACGTCAAAGAGCTCAAATAACTTAAAACTGCTGCGTTGATATATGTTGTTGAGTGTTTGTGTTTAGTTTTGTTTAGTTTTATTTAATGTTGTTAAGTGTGTGAAGTATGTGAAATGTTTTGTGGAAACTCTAACTGTTCACTTTTTGGATGCTATTGTTTTGATAACCGTCTTTTTGTACAAGTGAAATATATGTATAAAACTTAATAAAGATATTGTTGAAAAAAAAACAAAAAACACAGCAGCTCCAGAAGAGGCAGAGAAACAAAAAGGTTCCTCAGCATTTTACAGCCTTAACCCCTAGAACCCTACGGACCCACCGGTGGGTCCAGCTGCTACGTGACCTCATAATTTTAACAAACCCCAGTATTGATGTAAAAAACACATTTTGCAGTTTGGTGACCTTTATGGATAAATGTGCCAAAATGGCCTCTCGCCTAAGAAATTTCTCACTAATACCATTCTAAAATAAATATGATTCATCCAAATTTGGTATATTTTTACTTTAACATTTAGATTTAAAGTCTGTACTACTTTTTTTGTACTATAAATAATATTTTGGTAGTGTTTTTGCAATGTTTATTTCAAAGAAAATTTTGGCGAGGTTCAAAAAATGCAAAATATTTTGTATTTTGAAATCTAATATTTCAGGCAGGGTCAAAGCTACAATGGTGCTGACACCAGAAAACCATTCTATGACATCTTACCTTTACACAGACGTACCAAAAAGTTTCTTCTTAAATCTAATAGCTGTGAGGCTATAAGTTATTTACTTTTGTGTGTTTTGTCAGGCAGAGAAATATATTTGCTACCCCCTTAGGATTGTAAGAGGTTAATGAAGGAAGATGGGAAATAAATTTAACCTGCAGAGAGAAACACGCATCTCATTGGAGCAGCTGAGTATTTACATTTAACCCTTTAAAGGAGAAGTTCGTTTTTTTACACTTTAAGCCCATTTTCTGTAGTGTCCAGGATGAAATCG
>JAGKQL010001124.1:26118-44087 GCA_018398635.1 Cyprinodon brontotheroides
TTTTACTTTGATAGGTATAATAACAGTATGGCAGGCAGAGATTGAGGAAAAAAGAGGTAAATCTGAGAGGGGTGACAACATTTCCAGCGACACTGAAATCCCTCTCGTAGGGTGCGCTCATTAGAGGAGCGACCGGAATGCATGTTTCCCCTCAGTGGAAAATGGCACCATCTCTTCAACCCGGTACCGTGTAACAGCGGCTGTGAACCCTCTCGGACAGTGCAAGTGTACCTAGAGACTCGAGCAAAGGCTTCGCCGACTCCAAGCTGTTGGCTGGCACCGACATGAGCCGCCCCACGACTCTGTGTGGCAGGAGGCGGCGGTAGCCGCGCCGTGGGTGGTAGCTAGCTAGATAAGCCCTTAAATTCGTTGTTACAAATTGCCTCATTTAAATTGTCAGGCTCCCCCTTTTAATTTGGCTAAAAACCGAAATGCTCCCCAGGCGGCGAAGTGACATTTGGTTTTGATATCAGTGCAGCTGCCATTGTATCCTTCTCAACTGTTATCCCAAGATGCGGTGATGGCGGTGGCTGGTTTTGTAGCGCGGTGAGCTTCTGGATATCGCGATATTTCATTCATGCGATTATCGTGACAGCCCTACCGGTCGCAATGTAAACACTATGTGCTCTACAGCATCGAACAATGATGATGCTCTCATTTTCAGGGGGACTTAAGACTTAAATTCATCAATATGTCACACACTGGCTGTTTCATAGCTCAAGTAGATTATTTTAACTCATAAAGAGCTTTATAAAAAATAAACACATCACATTGCATAGTCATCATGTAGTCATGGAAAGTCTCTAAATAATGTAATATGATATATCACATAAATCTATCGCAAGAAAAGTGATGGATTTATATAGAGAAAAATATATTAACAGAGCAGAATAATACAGATGTGCTAAACTGATGATGTGCATGTAATATACATGTATTTATTACATTGTTACATCGTGGCTGCACAGGAGCAGGCCCAAAGCACCAGAGCAATAGGGGCCCAGATACCATACCATACCATACCAACTTTATTTATGAAGCACTTTATACACCGAACAGGACCAAAGTGCTGTACACAATCATAAAATACAATAAAATTATAAAATAGAGAGAAAAAAAACGAGTGTAAAATACAAATTAGTATACAAAAGAGAATAAAACAAAAGAAAACCCTCAAATTGTGTCAAAAGCCAAGGAAAAAGATGAGTCTTAAGAAGGGACTTAAAAAAAACAGCCAGAGAAGAGGCCTGTCTTCTGCTCAGAGGCAGATCGTTCCACAGCTTAGAGCTGCCACAGAAAAGACGTCCCTCTGAGCTGCATTTTGTCTTTTGGGACCCCTCAGAAGCAACTGATCAGCTGACCTGAGGGAACGGAGGGTGTGTAAGAATGTAACAGCTCAGACAGATAAGAAGGAGCAAGGCCATTAAGAGTTTTAAAAACAAACAAAAAGAATTTTAAAATTAATCCTAAAATGCAACTGGCAGCCAGTGTAAGGAAGCCAAAACAGGGGAAATGTGGTCAATTTTTCGATACCTGTTAAAAGACGCAGCAGCATTTTTGAACCCTCTGAAGACAGAAATATACAAACCACTGACCCCTGTATAAAAGTGAGAAAGCTACAGTAATCCAGCCGCAGCCGCCACAAAATGCATGGATCACCGCCGAAATGCCAAGTCTGAAAGAATGGGTTTTTACTTTTGCTAGCTGCCTTAAGTGGAAAAAAAAAGCTGACTTTTATAACGGCTCTGATGTGCGCCCATTTTGCACTAGCATTCATCTTAACCCCTAAATTTAACGGCCAACCGCTTAACGTGACTGAGCCAAGCGGAGCCAAGACTGGTCACCGAATCAGCAGTGGATCTGCCAAAGATCATTACTCCTGTCTTGTCCTCATTGAGTTTTAAAAATTTAGGGCCACCCAGGCTCTCACATCTTCAAGACATAAAACAGAGACCAAGAGAGGTGGAGTTTACACTTTTAGCGTGCAGTATATCTGTGTGTCATCTGCATAGCAGTGAAAGGCAATCCCATGTTTTCTAAAAATAGAGCCGAAGCGAAGAAGGTAAAGTGAGAAAAGGAGCTGGCCTAGAACTGACACTCTGTGGGACACCACACACAGTGGAGCAGAGGGGGGGACCTATGGCCATCAAGACAGACATTGAAAAAGTACCGTGCTCAGCCAAATATGATCTAAACCAATCAGAGAGCTATGTGACTTACCCCCACCCACTGTTCCAGACGGAAAGTAAAATGACATGATCAACTGTGTCAAAAGAAGATGATAAACTAACAGCACCAAACAACAACGTCACCTGAATCAGTTGTTAAAAGTATATCATTAAAAACCTTTAAAAAAGGGCTGGACTTGTGCTATGAAATGGTTTCTAAACCAGACTGAAAAACCCTAATACATTATGTTATGGTAATACAATTTTGAAATAAAAGGCAATTTAGAGATAGGTCGATAATTTGCCAGAACAGTAGGATCCAAAGCTGGTTTTAAGTAGAGGCTGCAGAACTGCATGCTTCAGAGTTTTAGGAACAACGCCTGGAGGACAAGCTACTATTTACAAGAGCAAGGACAGAAGGACCTATGGCAGAGAAAACTTCTTTAAATAATTGGGATGAAATAACATCATCTGGAGAACCAGTTGGCCTTAAGTGACTAACCACCTCCTGCAATAATTGCAAGTTCACACATTCAAAGCTGTGGAAAACACCAGAACAAGGCACCACAACTGAAGGATCATAAGAAGAGGGGATAATCTGGGCCCTAATAGAAGCAACTTTCTCATCAAAAAAGTGTAAGAAGTTTTCACATGCAGCCGGTGAGGTCTCCATAAAGCCACTATGTGAATCATTTAGAACAGAGTTAATAATTTTAAATAGGATAGCAGGATTCTGACTATTTGATACAATCAAACCCGACAGGTATTTTCTTTGGCTGCCTTTTGCAATCCTTTGATAACAGCGCCAACATTCCTTTAATGTTTGGAGAGACACCTGTAATTTGTCCTTTCTCCATTTGCGTTCTGCTCTGCGGCAGTCTCTCCTGGCAGCCCGAGTGACCTCATTTAACCAGGGTTCATGCTTGGATTTTGGAAATCTAATTTTTAGAGGTGCCACCAAATCCAAGGCTGCTTTACTGGTAGAATAAAACCAGTTGCTGAGTTCCTCAGTGTTATTTCCCACATCCTCTGGAATAGTACAGTTCTGATTAAAAACAGAAGAAAACTGACCAGCAGTAGTAGGGTTAAAAACACGACAGAGCCGAGCTGCAGCTCGAGTTTTAGCTTTTCCACGGGACAGCGTTGTCTCAAACAAAACAGGCATATGGTCAGAAAAGAATGAGTCACCAATTTCTAAGTTAAAGACTGGTAGACCATAAGATAAAACCAAATCAAGAGTGTGACCATGTTCATGAGTAGCACCAGTCACAGACTGCACAAAATTAAAAGAATCAATAACATTAAGAAATGACTGAGCCATAGGTGAAGTCGGACAGCAGACATGAATATTAAAATCACCAACAATGAGAACTCGGTCATATTTTGGCATGATATCGGCCAAGAAATCAGAAAAGTCATTTATAAAATTTTTGTTATACTTTGGTGGCCGATAGACTGCAGCACACAACACAGTGTGAGAGCTGCCAAGTTCAAATAGGCTCAGCTCAAAGCTACTAAAGGAGGGTACGGGCAACTGCTTGCAAGTAAAACTACTTTTAAAAACAGTCACTATTCCTCCACCAGAGCCCGACATCCTTGGAGAATTAAAATAGCTGCAGTTCCCTGGGACAAGTTCATTAAAAATGCTGGAATCACCCAAGCCACGTGTCCATGATTCTGTTATAAATAAAAAATCTAATCCTTGAGAGGAAAAGAAATCCCTAATTACGAAAGTTTTATTTGCCAGCGACCTGGCATTTACCAAACCGATCCTGACAGAAATCGGCGGATCCACGTCATCAGCTGCCGTCCGGGACTCCCGGCAGAGAGGGCGCAGGTTGCTAGGATTCACCCTGCGTCTACAGGGCCGAGAAGCGCAGGGACCACGGGACTGGAACGCTCCATCCCGGCCTCCACCGACAGGAACCAGACAGGAATCCACGGGATCCAACACACGCAATGGACAGGAAAGGCGAGGCACCAGACCACACATCGCGGAGGCAGAGAAACCGCGCCGCAGGGCAGCCTTCAATCGCACCAGCCGACCGCTGCGCCTTCCACGGCGGCGCGCCCGCTTCCAACAGAAAGGCAAAATCCAGAAACGACACAGGTGAGCTGGAATGCCCAACGGCCGGGTCGAAGTTTTTTCTGCATTATACGTCCTCAGTAACGTGTTTCCAGCTGAGGCACCAATGTCCAGCAATGTTTGGCGATCATACACAATCAGAGAGTTTACACTTGTAATAAAATTAAAACCTGACAGGAGACAGAAACAAAACAGGAGGAGAGTCAGACGGCAAGCCTCAAACACTGGCGCCATCTTTTCTCTATTTAAAAAAAAAAAAAAAAGAAGATCTACCACACCAGACAAGACCCCAGGTGCAGACTGTGCAAAGAGACGCCTGAGACAATCCAGCACATAACTGCAGGGTGAAGATGCTGGCAGGGAAAGCTTACATGGACTATGACCAAGTGGCTGGTATGCACAGTGAAAATGCCTTGTCATTAAAACTGAATTAACAGACAACCACCACAAGGGGGCAACAGATACAAACTGACAGGAGTCAGAACACTACATTATGATGACAATGAGGGTAAGTATAATGAAAAAAACTTTTTCATATGCAGAAGTAGCCATACCCTGGAAATCAGCTCCTTCATGTGACCAGTTTCCTATTTATGAGGTAAAAACACATTTAGAACATTTTGGACACTTTTGGCACAGCTGTGGTGAAATCCCAGGTCTGCTGCCACACTGTTCACTAAAATCTTTGGGGAACAAATATGCTTCAACCAATTCAGTCCAAATTTGCTGCAGTTAAAAGTCTGCATTCTGTCTATACTTAAAAATGTTGCTTATGATAAAAAATACTTAAAAATATTCTGTAATGACTTTGTGTCATAAAATAATTATTTTAATATTTCCACTCTATAACCTTCTGGGCTTAAAGGGTTAAACAGCATTTCTCACTCAGAGACAGGATTAGATGTTTATAAAGAATAATTAGAGACTGGAAATGACATGGGACTGATTTGGTTCTTTAGAAGATCTTTCCAATGATTCCATGTTTTAAATATAAATATCTATCCTGTAATGATTGATCTATTGTCAGAGGAAATCCAGGTTTCTGTCTCTCAGACTTTCCTTCCCTCTTCTTAGAAGAGCATAGCAGCAAGTTGCTTTCTCCACCTTTTGGTTTTCATGCATCAAAATGGCCTTCAGCTTTAAGGAGATGTTTAGTTTTAATGCATTTAGACCAAAGGGCTGAAAACAGAAGCAGTTCAAAGCAAACCCAATAGGTTGTTGGGTTGAACACAGACTTTGGTAGATTTCCAGTAGAATGAAATACAGAGATTTAGTTGGATAATTGATCCCAGAAAGACTTCGAAAAGCTTGAATCTCCAAATCCAACTAAAGACAGAATTGGTTCAACAGAGACGATAGAAGGAAGCTCTGATTGGAGATGTTCAGTCTTACCTGCTGCACAGCTGCTCTGATTGCCTGTCAGTGGTCCAGCTCCAGGTCTGGGTCTTTCTCCATGCTGAGGTTCGCTCCTCTTCCTCCATCTGTAAAGACATTTCTTCATTTATATTTTTTAAAGCGGAGTGTGTATGACGTCATCCGCGCATGCCGGACTGGAGTCATAACAGGCAGCCCCGGCCACAGGCGGCTACGCTCTACCCCTTCTATTCATTCTAGCTAATCTGAATCGTCCATCTGGAGAGCGAGATCATCTGAGGTAGCAGCACTCAGCATTCTTCCAGGCATGTGAGGAAAACTAGCAGCAGTTCAGCAGACAGGAAGAATGAATGGTAGCCGAGGTGCGCAGATTACGTCATACACACGCCGCTTTGTTGTTAAAAAATATATAATAAAAAATCTAATGGCGGATGTCTGGGGGGGCCAGTGATTGGACCTATGTTCTGAATGCTGGCGTACCATATAAAGAATAAATGATGAACAGTTTAGTTTGTGTCTTCAACTTGTTGCCCATAGGAAGACGTTACATGGATATAACCTAGCTGAATATCTTCAGAACGGCTCCAAATGACACTAAACTCATATGGGTGAGTAGAACATGATGGAATAACGGAAAATCAAGGAAACAATGGAAAAAACATACATGTTTCCCATTAAGTTTAGGGCCCCCGCCCACACGAAGACGCAACCCCTGGCCTAAAACACACAAATTTTTCACCAAAACCAGCCTTTCATCCACACGAAGCCGGCGCTTCGGGTCTGTAAACCATCTTTTTTTATTCAGCCTTCAGAGTGGGAAGATTTCAAACGCCGTTGCTGCTTTCCATCTTTACGCCTAACCGTAATATTTTTTTACACGCGATGCGCCATAGCTGCCGCTTTTCTAAACACGCATGCGCCACCAGTATCACAACAACAATGGCGCCGCTGCTTGCTAATGCTACTCACCCCGCTGTCGGGCTTAGCAACAGAATCTTCTTCTTCTGAATATCCCCAGGAAGAACAGAGCAATATCGACCTAACATAAGTTCAGCACCTGAATTTGACTTAACCACCTAAAATGACCCGCAAGAGGGCAACCATGTATTAATATTAGTGCGCATGCCCAACATTTCGCCGCTATATTTTTGCTTTGGCACCACAGCCTACCTTTCACAGGCCTGGCATACATTTTGCAGCTGTGGTGCATTCAGGTGGATGCTCACATTTATTTTACGTCCCCGTCTTTAGGGCAAACGTTTTGGAAAATATCAGCGCTTGCGGTTCATTTTGACTGTGTGGGACGGGCACTCCAAGTTACATTCATTTGACTTTAATTCCTTAGTGGGTTTGATTCACAGTGGGTTGCTTAGTGTTTTTGATATTGTTTATCATTTCCTTTGTAGATTGAGTGGAATTCATTTATGTAAACTAAAAATACAAATTAGTCATTTGTTTTTTTTGGGTTTGTTTAAAGGTTTTACTTCTGGACTAATTGTGAATATGTCCTGACACTCACTAAATAAATGAAGGAAAACTGCCTGGTCCTTTGAGTAAAAACTCTGTTGATAAAAGTCTGCATCATTTTATCCATCCATTCCCAAGTGGGGAAGCTGTTTAAGATATAGAATAACTTGACAGTATGTATTAATAAAATTTTAAAAGTATTGTTAAAACTTGTGTTGAACAGTCTGAATAAATTTACACCATACAGATGCATGTGGATTTGGTTCAGTTAGCAAAAATGTAATGGATGGAAAACTGTCATCAAATAAATTGAGTTAATCCAATGAGTAATGTTTAGGGGTGTAGCAACTACTAGTACTACAAACCCAGAAAGTTCTGGACACTGACCCATTGATCACATCTAGTCTGAGAAGGTGGAGAGCAGAGGTTCTGCCCCCTGATATCAGAACCAAAGCTGTTCATCTTGTCTGAGGAGCTGATGTGGCCATCATTAAAGAACAGAACAGAGGACCGGACTCTGAACCAGAACCTTAGAACTAGAGGGACGACCCAAGCCCTTTTGTTCTGCTTTTCCCTTTTAACCGGACCCAGTATATATGCTGGGTCCATTGTTCCCAGTCCAGAAGCTTTAGAGAGCATCTCTGAACCTGGTTGCCTCTCAGATTCTTGGTTCTGTTTTCCTCCATCATTGAATCTCAGGCCTTCATTCAAACTCTTCTGATTTACTGACTGACATCCTTCATGTTTATTTAGCTTAAAGCTGAAAGAAAAACTAAAGAACTTTGGATTTAGATGCTGAAGATCAACCAGTTCAGATTCTAGAGGTTCTATCTCTGTGGGGTCACATGGATCAGTTAGAAACTGGTTCCTTACCTCATGTCTGAGGGTCCATGTTCTGCTCTGAAGTCTGGTTGTCTTCCTTTGGACCAGTCACTCCTAATAGACAGACAGCTGGAACCTGGAGATTCTGTTCTCTGTCTGAGGTACTGGTCTGGATCACATGGGTCAAAGCAACACCTGCAGGACAACAGGCTCATGTCACAGTTTAATGGAGCTGATGAGATCAGATTTCTAGGAATGATTCTACAAACTACTACTATACTATACTCATGATGACACGTGATTTAAGCCCCCCTTTAAGGGGACGCCATTTCTTACCATTAAACACAGCTGAAGAAATTGGTTCCAGAATAATTTAATAATATTTAATTGATGTAACAAAATATTTATGAAAAATTTATGTATGACGCAAAGTAACCTAAAATTCTTGCTGTCCACTATAAGGCCCCCTTGTGAGCTTACAAGGCGGCCTTAGAGTGAACTCAATGATTGTAGGTTACTTTGCAGAGCTCATGAAAATGAGTCCTTGCTAAAATTACTTCCATAAATAGTTGGATCACTTTTGCCAGAGAAGGAGCCACATGGCAGCTGTTGAAGAAAAATGATTATTTTTAGTTTTAATACAGTTAATCTTATGGCATGTGTAAAAGGTATGTTGAACACTCTCATTTTGACCATATTTCTTAATTTTGAACAAGGTTGTGTTAATGATTTAAAAACTAAACTATTGATGGGTAAGTATTCAAAGCACAGGAGGCCATAAAATGAGTATCTCCTGGGGGGCGAACATTATTGGTTCAGGTCTGCTTGGTTTACAGAAGATCAAAAGTCTTCCAGAATAAAACACATCTGGGATGGTGTGAAACTGAATACAATGTAGAATGTTAAAACACTAACATTTAGTTTTTTAAGACATTAGTTTTCTAAGTATTAATAGCATGTTTTTAATTGAAAATTGTACTATCTGTGACAATATCAGAATCAAATGGAAATTGTTTGAATGAAAATATTTTGTTTAGTATTAGAAAATTGCTCAGGATCTATGCTTAATGGGGTAATGGAATGTGTTAGCTTGTATAGTTAGGATTGAATATTATGTTTCCAGTGAGAAAAGTAACCTGTAATCTCATGTCTCTGTTGATCTCGTGGTGCTACTTTTGGTTTAAGGCAGGATTCACATTCTTTTGGGGTGAAATGGTGAAGACCAAAATTGACGCAGGAAGATAACCTTCCTTGAACCAAAAATACTGAATTTGACTCCTTGAGATTTATGGTGCAGGAAAGAGGCCCCCAAATATTCCACACACTGATTCTGTGAAACTGACCTCATGTTAGCCAGATGGACTTTTTAGAATCCCTGAGGCCCACGTGAAATTAGGGGAAGCCTTAAGTTTTTCTGAGTGTGAGATGGCTCCTGGTTGGAGAGTTGGGGGGCCAGCCTTTTTGAATGGGATTAGATACAAGAGGAAAAAGCTTTCTACATAGAAGTAACAAATCAGATTTGTTTCTGCAACCTCCAAAGATGTCTTTTGTTCGCCTTTTGCTTTCTTTCCATTTTTTATGTCAGGTAATTGAATGTACGTCTTCTGTTGTTCTGCAGTTTCTGGTGTAGGTTTGTGCATTGTCTTAGCCTCAGTTTCATGTATTGTCTCTACATTGGATTTCATAAACCTCCGTACTTGTGACGTCAACACGTTGGTTTTCATTAGACCACACGCATCGTCGAGAGGACCTCAAAAGTGGAAGAAATGAAAAGCCAACCCTTTTCCAAAGTTAACTTATTTATCTCACTTTCTGCCTACTCAAACACACAGCTCATTGTAAATCTAAAAGAGAGAGTGGAGTTTGTTCCACACAGATGAAACCATCAGTTATCCTGAGGCCAACATCCATGATCACAGGCAGCTTTATCTTTGTTAGTTATTTGAACATTACTCCATTCAATGCAGGGAAAAATATAGGTCAGCACAATTGCATTTTAATCAGTTGAACCAACCAAATATATTCAAATTTTGTGTATGTGTCAAGTGTAAAATAAGACATGCCCACTGTGTTTCACACTGACCTAAAAGAGGGACAGACAATGGAAATAAAAGTGCATCGTCCAGACGAAGCCAGCCAGCTTCAATTGGTTTCTATGGCAACCTTTGGTCACTAAAACGTTCCAGTCAGATGCCTCGTTGTCCATCTTGATCCTGACTTCAGAAAGTCTCACTGACAGAAAGGCAGAAGGTTAGCCATGTTCTCCAGTGGGGCCCCCAGCCAGACATATATCTGGAGTCAACAAGTCATGTCCATGCGTTACCAGAGCCCCACCCCAGCCACTCAGAGAGGTGAGTCCACCCTACCTCACATGAATTCAAGCTGTGCAAGATTTCTGGACCGTATAGAATTCTTTTCCGGCTGGGTAGATTAAATACATGATTATGGAGATGACTGGTTGACTCCACATTGCACATGTCTGCCTCCAGTTTTGCTGGCCCATTAACCCCATTAACACCAACACCTGCACTGCAGAGGAGGATTGTGGTGGGGGCCTATTTTATGACTGAACTGATTGTTGTTTTGTTGAATAGTGGATTTAAGTGTTAAGTTCAGCTATTAATTAATTTAGCATCAGATTAAGAAGGATAACAACTTTAAGCTATTTATATTTATAAAACTCATATTTATGACTAATATTGAAAAAAAAATGTATTTGTATATTTAAATAAAGGTAAAAATGTAATAGTAAATATTTATTTGAAACGTAATTTAAAGTTAAAGAACTTAAAAGGGAACACCGTTTTTATTTTCCATTGGGTTCTTGATTTTCCGTTATTCCATCATGTTCTACTCACCCATACGAGTTTGGTGTCATTTGGAGCCGTTCTGAAGACGTTACTGGTTATATCCAGTAACGTCTTCCTATGGGCAAAAACTTGAAGGCACAAACTAAACTGTTCATCATTTATTCTTTATGGTACGCCAGCATTCAGAACATGGAGGCCAATCACTGGCCCCCAGATCTATTTTCCTCATTGAACTTATGTTTCTAGTTCTATTTTCATTTTAATGCTGTTTGCAGTTTTAATGCTGTAAATATCAGAGTTCTAAAAGTATTCAGCTGCTCATCAAGGACTGTGGTTCAGTTCAGTTTATATCATCCTGTCTGAAATTATAATTTAGAACAAAACTAGACTGAGTAAGTTTATTTCATTGCTTCTCTACAAACAGTGAAAAATTAGGAAAATGAACTCAATCTTTTCCTAGTACTCAGAAAATATAGTTTTCTAAGTAATTTTATTTCATTTAAGGAAAAGATTTCTTAATCTTGTACTTAACTACAATGTAGAACCTATACCTTTTCATTTTACTAATTTAACACCCCACTAGCCTGTCATGAAATAACTGAGCTCCAAATGTAAATAAACTAGTGTGGTGCCCCCTTTTTTTTTCTTTTTGGGTTCTTTATGTTCTGGTAGATACCCTTCAGGTTTACCTTAATTAAATCCAAACTTATTCCTCTGACTGATAAGGGGAATAACTTAAATAATTCCAGACAACCTGCTACAGAAACGGTTCCATTTAATGAAAACTCAAAAAGAACATATACAATCAGTAAAAATAAATGCTCAGCCCAGACTCAGACTTCCTTCTTTTTAACCAGCAAAAATAAAAAATAATAAAATAAACAACCTCTAGGCTCTTAACGCCTAAACCTAAATATCTCTCAAACCAATGTAAAATAAAGTTTGAGCACTTTTCCTCTATTGACAATTCTGTTTTTTTTTTCTTTTTTTTCAAATGGTTAAACACTTTTTCTCTGTTGTCCAAAGCTTTTGCACTAACAGTACTCCAGTCTTTTACCACAAAAGAAACACATCACAAAACACTACACGTGCACCCACAAATACACACACACACACACACACACACACACACACACACACACACACACACACACACACAAGCCCGAGTTCCGGTTTAACTTTTCGCTGCAGGCCTGTTGAAGCTAGGGTGCATAGCAACACCAAATCCTCTTCTCCCTGAATATAACGGGAACGGACTCGCTCATCCAACAGGTGCAAACTTCGGTGTGACAGATCAACTGGAGACGAGATCAACTGGTGACAGCAGCTGGAAAACCGCTGATTTTTGCAGATGTGTCTGTGGGCGGGGCTTTTCAGGACCCCTCTCCTCAAACAGGAAGTAAACTGCGTGTAGACTCCAAGAACTACAAATTATTTTGTTGGCTGATTGATACGAAATACATTGAGATTTTAAGAAGTCACCATCACAAAGGTAATTAATTGCATTAAGAAAGCATATAGCATGTTTTAGGGGTTTCTCCAAACCCGCACACAGAGATTTGAAGAACTTGTCCTGCTGTTGTTTATCTGTTTGTTTCAGAGCCTCAGCGATGAGAGAAAGAACAGAGTAGAAAAACCACAGAAAGCTGTATGAGAAGTAAAAACAGCCAGTGCAATAAAAGGTCAATGGGAACAACTAACGGTGTATTTTTTTCCATTTTTATGTCGCCCTGTATATCTTGTAAATTAAAATGAGCAAAAATAAAATTTTCCTCTAGTTATGATTTTCTATTTAATAGCTACGCTGCATAACTTACTGTCTAACTATCTCTTAACGGGGAGGCCCCATTAACGGGGAGGCTCCATTGTTCTAAGAGTAAAGAAGGAAAAAAATAGTAATAATATCTGATATTCTGGAATTCAAACATTTTTAAGCGATCAGCGGACTCAGGGGGTATTCGTATCAATATCTCGGCAGGTAGAGACGCCTTGCAGAAATAAGCAAGGTCGGCCGCGGGTTTGTCTCCACATATACTCTTATGCCCTCGTTTTATTATAACAGATTTTCCACAGATGGGCAAGATAATATTATTTCCTAACTCTGAAATGACAAATATTTCCTCGCAATCAACGTTTTGTGCTGAGTTGCTTTTTGTCATTCTAATTGCACCAGTGAAGCAAACAATTTAGACCAATAGTAAAAAGTAGACAAAGCAATACTCTATTGCCAGTAACTTGAAAAACGTGAATGATTTAAAGTTGTTCTGCATGCAAAACAAATAATGTGGCGTCCTCAAAACAATAGAAGGGAATAAGATGATAGCTGACAGCATTAACATGGTCACACATCATGACAGGTTCGTAATTGCGGTAAGAAAAATAATCAACAATAACAGTTAAAAATTTAAAGTAGCCTGCTTCAACCCTAATTGAGGATAAGATAATAACATCCAAACAACATCCCAGGAGATGGAGTGTTTTACAGCCCATATTCCTCCAGATCCGCTGGATCACAAGTTAATCTGTGACACTCTGCAGATTCTGACGCTTTCAGATCCTCACGATTCTGAAACTTAAACTACTCATAGTATTTCACATTATCCACAGACTACAGACGTGTGTTGGATAGATATTAGGCCAGGATAAATTATAACCTTTATTCTGAACCGTTTGTTTACAATTGCTACATTTTGATCGGGCAACCACGCAGCCAACTAATCTCTCCAAACAGCTGTGCTGTGGACCCCATTTGTCACAAATTAATCTAGTTCTTTTAAGAATATCTGCATTTTTCTACAAGATAAGACATCAAGCAGTCACGGCGACTCATACCCACACCGTAGCGGTAGCTGCTAACTCTGGGATTTAAATTCTACTGTGAAAACAGAAAAAGTAAAGTTTCCGCATCAACAGGTATGTGATTCAGATTCTATTAGCTGCAATGCGCCTAAGTAAATACATTTTACCCCCTTTTTACACATGGGGCAGTAAAACCAGTTCAGCAGCAGCCCGCTAACGACTCATAACTGGATACTATGAACAGACTGAACACAATAGCAATAAAAATAAAGGTGTTTGACCTGATACAGTTCATCATACGGGACAAAGTTTGGGGATCCACTAAAAAAAACAACACCCTAGTAGAGACTTGTATTTGTGTCCAGACAGGAGAATAAAGGAAAGATGAGAGCATGGAATCTAAGAGATGGGAAGTAACGAAGTACAAATACAGAGCTACTGTACTCAAGTAGATTTTTCTGATATTTTTACTTTACTTTACTACTTATTTTTATGGTGACTTTTACTTCTACTCCTTACATTTTTACACAAATATCTGTACTTTCTACTCCTTACATTTTTTAAAAATTGTCTCGTTACTTTTAGTTTTGAATCATTTCAATGGAGTTACCGTTATTATTTTTCACGCTATCAATACCAAATTCAATCTAATTTGATGGGAATCTACGTTGAATTTGACGCACCACTACAAGATGAATCGACAGATTCGGCGTGTATTCATTCGCGCAAATCATTGCAGCTTGGTGGCGTGTAGCGTTAGCATAGTAGCATGGATCTAACGATGATGATTGAAAATGAACACAACGGAGATTCCAGTCCTATTGGCAGACATCCATTTTAAATGTAGGCAACGGCATGAAAAAAGTGGTTTCTACTTTTACTTTTATACTTTAAGTAAATTTACAAGCCTGTACTTTGTTACTTTTACTTTGATAAAGTAAAGAAGTTTAATCAGTACTTCCACTTTTACCAGAGTATTTTTTAACACAAGTATCTGTACTTTTACTCAAGTACGGAAAGTGAGTACTTTTGCCATCCTTGCTGATGGAATCTAAGAAAATAACTTTTTGTCATTATTAAAAAAATACAGTGGGAATAGTTGGAAGGATGAGAAGCCCAATTGTTCTGTTTGCAGTCAGTTTTTCTTTAAAATGTGCTGCTTACACACGTGCATTCTGAATGACAGGCCTCATTAATGGATATTTTTACATTCAGGAATTTATAAAGTGGGCGGACTTTATTGTCCAAGCTACAGGTTTTCATTTATAGCTTATCGTTCAACAGGAGAAATGACACTCTAGTGTGAAACAGACTTTCATTTGTATTTTTTCTTTACACTTGTGAACGACGCTGTTCTCTGTGTGGTGTTCTTTGCACTATATGCTTTTCTGCGGATACAAGTTCTTTACCACATCGTTCTAATCTGAAAAAACAAAACAGAAATTCATTCATTAGATATGTTGGTTGATTTTCATTAGGAATATTTTTTTCGTCAGGCATCAACGCAGCCACCTACGCTTCAGTAACATCTGCGGTGCGCATAGATTCCAACCAGTTAATTTCGTCCCCAGTTGATCTGTCACACCGGCAGGGCAACGAAAACTCTGGTCGTCCCTCGGTCTTCTCTTCTCCACACTAACCCCGGAAAACCTCCACAGCAACGTTGGGGCTACGGTCGCCAGGTTGACACGGTCACCCTGCCTCCCACGCATCAGCGCGCAGCAGTTTCTCTCAGTTCAGCCGCCGTTCTCGTCTCTCGGTTCTTCACCTCCGCCGCGCCCCAACACACACCTCAGAAGTCAGATGCTACGTTCACACCGGATGCCAGCAGGCGCCAAAAGAAGCAGCAGGGCTACATGCAAAGTCAATGGTTGACGCGCGCTGCCAAGGCGGAGCAAAAGATCCTGCAGCGCTGTTTGAGCAGCAGGCACAGGAAGGCCTGAGCAGTTGAAGCAGCGCTAAGCCGGGCGCTGCTAAGCATCTGATGCGCTTAACGCTACCAAGCAAACGACTGCTGCTCGAAGATCAAAAATTTAACTTTGCTGCCTCACGCCGCTGGGCCCACCAATGAGAGAGAAGCTGATCTGGGAGCTGGCCTTGAGACAAGACACATCACTGATGATCAGAGCCTGCCATGATCGCCTCCTCTGGAAACAGTTTATTGAAGCATAAATTAACTTAAAATGCAGAAATCTGCCGGCAGAATATGTTGGCTTTATTATCCTGGTGCCTGCAGTTTAGATTATTTAGATGAAAAAAGCTACAATTTCAGCCGCAGCGGTGAATCCACGCAGGCGTGGCTTACCCGCCAGAGGCTTCTGTTGAATGGGATCGTACTGACAGCGCACCACTGGTATGTGGGGGTCTGAGCGGCTCCGACAGAAATAATATTAGAAGGCAGGATGGTAATCTGGATGAACTGACTGCAATTATTACGTTTTCAGGTGGATTTTCTAATTTAAAAAACATATTAAAACTCCTTTTATTCCCACTGATCCCAGCAAATACAGCTGACGCGATTTTGCTGCTCTTGCTGCGTCCCCGTGTGAACCCAGCAATAGACTGCAATGGTTGAGTCCACTTGTGGGAAAAACCCCGGAACGGTTCGGTGCCTTCTCCAAACTCGATATTAACTCTCCTAAACTGAGTCTCCAGCAGCGTCCACCATTCTCTTTCTTTTTAGCTCCCTTGCTGTTCTTCTTCCCAGTGTTGCCAACTCCTCAGTAAGAAAAGTAGCTATTGGCTGTGCTTAAAGTCGCTAGAAGTCGCTAAATGATGTCATCGCCTAATTTGCATAATCTGCAACAGGAAGTGATGTGCATGTTATTGATGTGGTGGGAGAAATAATGTTAAAGAAAGACAAAAAGTGAGTAAAAACACTATATAATAGTGTTTTTACTCACTTTACTAAACAATATATAGAGCTACTTTTTTCAGGGTTTGATTCCTGCTCTTCTCTGTTTAGACTGAGACATAATGATTCTCACAAGCTCACAAGATCATTGTTAATCTTAGAGAGGAAAACACAATGGACAAGGTGATTAAGTGCCTGATTAAGTGTGTGAATCAAATACTGTTATTTAGTTAAGATAAAATATTTCAAATTCAGTTATTTATTTTAGACCAAATAACATTTTACATTTACATCCCGCTCGCTCCCGCTCCTGAATGTAAGTCAGGGCGGACCGGCACTGCGCAGGATCAATTTGCGCCGCCAATCCCGGGCGCATATGCGCCTTCATTTGCAGTCTGGACGCTGAGGGTAAACATCCTGGCGCTCTGGACTGCAGCGCTGAGAGGACTTCTGCGGGAGAACGGCGTTGGGATGGGGGAGGCTTCCCCATGGCAGCAGCTGCCGCTGGAGGACAAGAGTAGGAACCATACGTGCTTTCACGCGAAGAGTCTCCAAAAGCCGGCAGTGACACCGTAAAAAGTGAATTGAAAAATAGTCGCTGGAGGGGTCTGAAAAGATGCTAAATATAGCGACAAAGTCACTAAGTTGGCAACACTGCTTCTTCCCATCATCCCACGGTCTGTTTTTTTTTTTTCAACTCCATGATGAGTTCACTTGTCCCTCAGTTTTTTTACTACTTCCATAGTCTTAAGACTAATAAAAATCCAGTCAGACAAACAACATTACACATATGTAAATACACGTTTTGTCCAGAAATGCTTTTTCTTTTTACTTCCTTTTTTTCCCACCTTATGAATAAAAATAATCAGTCATGAAAAGTATATAATCGCTCAGATCACACATTGAAAACAAACAACCTGAAAATAAAGATACACGGCTCTCACCTGTATTTTTGAATTCAGAGAACATAAACCAGTGATTATCTTGCAGATAATTTTTGTTTTTTTAGCCAGGGCTACACTAAGTAGTTGAATCAGTAGTTTTAACAGCTCTGATTGCTGATCAAGCTCTGCACTGGTGGCATTATGATGCTGCAGCTTCCCTCTCATCAGATACGTTCCTGGAGCTGGTTGGACATCCTGAAGCTTCTTTTCAGCAGCTGAACTTCTCAGCTTAAAGTTCAGTCTGACTTAGTTTCCATCAATCAGAGGTTGATGATGTTTAAACATGATTATAGCAGCTAGTAACGGTCGACTCACCTTGGATCTGCTGCTCCAGGATCATTGCTGAACCCTACAGGAAGACCTTTGGACCAGTCACTCCTCATAGAAACCCAGCTGGGTGATGGAGACGCTGCTCTGTTCCCCTCTGTGTTCCTCCAGATGCTCTTCTGTGTGTCCCAGCCTGAAGCCCATCTAAGAAGGAAACAAATACGCTTAGTTAACATGATTCAGTTCCAGTTTTCCCAGTGAGCTGCTCTCTGATCTGTCCTTTAAAGCTGGAAGCTGATCCTATTCTGTGTAAAACTCTAGGAAACTAATTTACAGGTGCTGGTCATAAAATTAGAATATCATGAAAAAGTAGATTGA
>JAGKQL010001124.1:64087-102966 GCA_018398635.1 Cyprinodon brontotheroides
CATAAAACCACGAATGAAGAAGAGGTGTTTGTGCTTCGGGTGAGTGAATGGCAACCCCACAACACGCAGCAGCAAGGTCTACTGGTGGACAGCGGTGCATCTGCCCACATCATGACTAATGAGAGTGCTTTCATCAATTTTGATGAGACTTTCCAGCCCAAGAACCACATCATGCAGCTGGCGGACGGGACCCGGATCACCAGCAGTGTCCTGAGGAAAGGAGATGCACAGATTAAGCTGACCGACTGCGACGGGGAAATAGTGAGAGTCAAACTCACGGGTGCACTCCTGATTCCAGGATACCCACAAAACATCTTATCGGTGGATCCAGCAACTTCAAAAGGAGCAAGATTCAAATTTGAGAAATGAACAACAACAAAATGATCCTTCCTGATGGAACAATGTGTAAAATGAAAGTAAAAGACAGATTGTACTACTTAGACGTTATCACAGAGGAAAATGTAAATGGTGAGGACTCCACTTGCACCCACTGTATCTTTGGATCTAAAAAACAACATGGCATGAGATTATGGGTCATTGCAACTATGATGATATTGTAAAACTTGAAACAGTTGTAAATGGTATGAAAATCAAAGACAAGACCTCCAAGCCCAACCAATGTGAAATTTGTCTACAGGGAAAATTTTCGCAAAGTAGAAACAGGCAAAGTGATGTGAGGGCCAAAGAGCCATTAGAGCTAGTTCATACAGACCTGGGTGGACCTATTTCACCAGAGTCATTTGAAGGGTACAAGTATGCCATCACTTTCACCGATGACTTTTCTGGGGCTACTTATGTGTATTTTCTTAGGAACAAAAACAAGGCAGTTGAGGCAACTAAGCAGTTCTTTGCAGACACGGCGCCTTACGGTAAAGTAAAACGCCTCAGATCTGACAACGGGACAGAATTTGTGTCAGAGGAGTACCAGTCATTGTTGAGGGACAATGCTATCAAACATGAGAGGTCAGCCCCATACTCTCCCCACCAAAATGGGACTGCAGAGAGGAATTGGCGCACACTATTTGAAATGGTCCGATGCATGCTGATTGAGTCAGGTTTACCCAAAGAGCTGTGGCCTTATGCCGCCAGGACAGCTACAGTCATAAGAAACAGGTGCTACTGTAAGAGAACCGGGGAAACGCCTTATTTTCTTCTCACCAGAAAGAGGCCAGATCTGTCAAAGATGAAAAAGTTTGGTTCTGAATGTATGGTGTATGAGCAAAACAGAAAGAAGCTTGATCCTAAAGGCAAAATGGGAATTTTTGTTGGTTTTGATCGTCATTCACCTGCTTGTTTGGTTTATTTTCCAGAGACGAAAAAGGTTCAGAAACACAGACTGGTCCTCGTAATTCGGCCGCCTCCCGCTTTATCCCGAACCGGGTCACGGGGCAGCAGACTAAGCAGAGACTCCCAGACCCCCCTCTCCGCAGACACACACCTCTCCAGCCTGCTTTGGGAAGCCCTAGGGCCTCCTGCAGGCCAGCGCCGAAGAGATGTGGTGTAGGCCCTCGGGCCCATACCTCAAGCTCAAACCCCTGGCCTAAACGCGCATAAATTTTTCACTAAGCACCAAACCAGCCTTCCTCTCATCCATACGGGCCGGGCGCTTTCGGGGTCTGTAAATCCGGCCTTTTTATTCAGCCTCGTGAGAGTGGAAAGATTTTGAAATGCCGTTTCGCGTTTCCATCTTTTAAGCTTTAACCGCATTTTTCTTACACGCGACGCGCCATAGCGCCGGCCTTCTAAACACGCATGCAGTGGGTATCACAAACAACAAATACGGCGGCGTGACTGTGTTGAATGGTTGCTGCTCATGCTACTCACCCTGCTGTCGGGCTTACAACAGAATCTTCTTCCTTCTGGAATATCTCCAGAAGAACAGAGCAATATCGCACTACATAGTTCAGCACCTGAATTTGACTGAACTTACTAAAATGGACCCGCAGGGCAACCATGTATAAATATTAGTGCGCATGCCCAACATTTTCGTTGCTCCTTTTGCTTTTGGCACCACAGCCACTTACAGGCCTTCCGGCATACATTTCCTCGCAGCTGCTTATCCATTCGTGGACGGTCACATTTATTTTACGCTCCGCCTTTTAATGGCACAAACGCTTCTGGAAAATATTAGCGCTGTTTGTTTTGACTTCTCGCGTGGACGGGCCGTAGTCTCTCCAGCGCAGTTCTGGGTCGCCCCTGGGCCTCCTCCCAGTGGGACGTGCCTGGAACACCTCCTTCGCAGGTAGGCCCAGGGGCATCCGAAGAAGATGTCCGGAAAGCCACCTCAACTGACTCCTTCTGATGTGGAGGAGAAACCGGCTCTACACTGAGCTTCTCCCGAAATGACCGGAGCTCCTCACCCTATCTCTAAGGAGAGCCCAGCCACCCTGGGCGGAGGAAGCTCATTTTGGCTGCTTGTGTCAGGATCTCGCTCTTTCGATCATGATCCAAATTTCATGACCATAGGTGAGTAGGAACGAGACCTAATGGTAAATTGAGAGCTTTGCTCAATGTACCACTTTATGGAAAAGAATGTGGCTGAGGGGCAGACACAGACTGACTGGGACCAACCGGAGGACAACTACATAGAGTGGGTAAATACACCTATTGAAAACAGTCAACCACTGACTGGAGCAACAGGACAGATGGACACAGACATTGAGAAAGAATCAGAAATGGACACAGGACCAACTACTGACACACAGACTACACGTACTACAGGTAGAGTCAGAAAGAAACCTAAGTACTTGGAGGACTATGAATGTACAGTACAGAACAGTGACTTAACCATTGGTTACTGTTACAGAGTTACAGTTGGGTTGCCACAGACCTATAAAGAAGCTTTGGAATCACCAAAATCTAATATGTGGAAAAATGCAATGGAAGAAGAAATGACTTCATTTAAAGAAAACAACACCTTCTCACTTGCACCATTACCAGAGGGTAGACAGACAGTGGGGGGAAGGTGGGTATATGCTCTCAAGGAAGATGATAAAGGGAATGAGACATATAAAGCTAGATATGTAGCGAAGGGATACAGCCAGGTAGAAGGACTTGACTATTCAGAGACATTCTCTCCGACTGCCAACTTGACGTCACTACGTGTGTTGATGCAATTAGCTGCACAACATGACCTTACACTGAACCAGATGGACGTTAAAGCGGCACACTTACATGCACCCATTGACCATGAAATATACATGGATCAACCCGAAGGTTTCCAGGTGGAATCACAGAATGGTGTGCGACTTGTGTGAAAGTTGAACAAATCTATCTATGGGCTCAAACAATCTGGGAGGAACTGGAATATGATGCTCCATGAGTTCCTGATATTGAATGAGTTTGTACAGAGCCAAGCTGACCATTGTATCTACACTAATTTTTCTGACAAAGGAAAAGTGATTGGAGGAAGTGGCTTAGAGGAGGGTGCCTACCAAGCTCACATACTTTATGGACTACACCTATCATCGCCGGCACCAGCCTGTAGAGGAGCCGAGCAGCTCCTTTAGTGAAAGACTATTACGTGCTGTTTGTTAAAAGGAACGCTACTGCAGGTCATTCATCCCTTCTGCCACCAGACTCTACGATGTGGCCCTATAATGGGAATAACTTGTGCAATATCTTACTACTTAATATCCTCTGCAATAACTCGTTAAGAGACTTCAGCTGTTGTAGAAGACCCCAACACCTCACTGTTGCTTACCAGTGCCACTTCGAAGGTACAATGCCAAATCCACGTGGATATGTCACCTTAAATGTACTTTAGGTCATCTTAAATCTCTGCCTTTTTTTTCGATCCAGTGTATATATACAGATGATTTCTATCTGTAATTTATTTTTTTTTTTGCAATCTGTTGATCTCATGTCTATGGGTTAAATTGATAATGGTATGATGTAGATGTTTATATACAGCAGACTGTACATATTGCAGTATTTTGCATCAGAAAAGATGCTATATGATAAAGAAGGCCCCTTTTTCCCTGTTAAATTCCCAGATATTCCCAAAAAAAGGGGGTGAGCTCAGCCCCCAATGTTCCCAGGTCCAGGCCCATGACTCACCTTAGATCTGCTGCTCCAGGATTATTGCTGAAGCCTTCGGGAAGATATTTGGACCAGCTGGGTGATGGAGACTCTGCTCTGTTGTCATCGTTCATAACTATAACTGATGGTCTCTGCAGACATAAAGTCAATCTGAGAGGAAAACAGAGACACTCAGTCAACATGTGGTTCAGTCCCAGTGTTCCCAGTTAGCTGCTCTCTGGTCTGTCCTGTAGAGCAGGAAGCTGATTCTATCCAGTCTGAGCTTTGAGGAACATGTTCTGTTGGTTCCTCAGCTGATAGCTAACACAGTCTGAACAGACGAATCAGAAACACAGAAAGCCTCTCTGAGTTTCCAGGATTGTGTCAGGGTTGGTGGATGTTGTTGAGGACCCAAATGCAGAGCTGGAGAGGCAGAGATGAGTTCTTTCTAAATTTAATGAAGAAATAAAAGTACAAAATCCATAGTCTAAAACTGATCAACAAGAAAACTCAAGAACCAAAAAACTAGGAGACACTAGGGAGGAATAAATCTAACGAATGACGAGGATCCAGCAATGAGGAAACAAACAGGATGTCTAAATATGGGAGACTGAACAATTGGAGAGATAATTAGCTAATAGGGAGCAGGTGTAGACCGGATCAACTAGAATAAGCTAAGAAGAAAAGGAAAGGACACTAGGGGGCGGTCCAGGTGGAGAGTAATTGGTTACAGCGGCTCTGACAGGACAGTCGACCTCGAAAAGACGATCTCGGAAGAGTAGTTTGTAAAAAATGATTTTTGCCTAACGGGTTGGTGGATGGAACAATATGGCAAGTCAGGTAGATGATGATGAGGAGGAAGGATGGACAACAGTTTCAAATGGGAGATAGATGAAGTAAAGGGGGAGAAAGGGGGTTTGAGAATAAAGGAAATAAACGTGAATTAGAAGAAAGCAGTTCAGATGAAGAAAGAGTTGAGTGAAGGAAGGTTGTCAGAGAAAAAAAAAAATATTTAGATTCAGTGCTGAAGATAAACAGAGTTATTTTGATTTCCAGAGAAGTAAATAAGAAAATTGGGGAAGTTGAAAGATGGAAACTTGCTGGTTATTTCCAATAATGAGGAGCAACAAAACTCCAAGCTTTGGATCTTGAATACTTAGGGAAAACAGAGGTCTGAAAGTCAGAGGAGAGAATAAAAAAGTGAAAGGCATGATAACAGGAATACCAATTAATGAGAATTTTGATCAGTTACAATAGTAATGTTATTGGAGGCAAGGTTGACAAGATACAGAGACTATTTAAAAACATACAAGGGGAAATGATGGCAGCACATCACTGCTGCTAGAGGTTTCAGAGCCAGTATTACCAGAAAAAGTCAAAATATGTTTCCTGAATTTTCGAGTTAGGCCATTCATTCCGCCTCCACCCAGGTGCTACAGGTGTCAGAGCTACAGACATGTGGCAGCAGTCTGTAGGGGAAAGCAAAGGTGTTCATAATGCAGAGAAGAGCACAGAACTGAGGAGTGCAGGGAAAGAAGCTGAGAAAAGGTGCTGCAACTGTGAAGGCCAGGGCAGAGTTAACTATGGAGGATGTGAGGTGAGAAAGAAAGTGGTGGAAATACAAGGCATTAAAACAACAAGAAATATAAGCTACGCAGAAGCAGTGAAGAGAGTTCAAGGACAAAGGAAGGGGAAATGAATCAAGCTCAGAATCAGGTACGAAAGCAAAATAAGGTAGAAAGAGAAGATAATTTCACTCCAACAGCAGATAAACTCCTTTTATTCATTGCCAATTTCATCCGCTGCACAGACCAAGCCAAGAATAAGACAGAGAAAATCAGGATCATTACCAGAGCAGCTGAAAAGTTTTTGGGACTCAAAGAAGTTAGTTGGAAAAATATAGCTACAAGGTTGGAGAAGGAAGGAAGAACAGGAGCATCTGGAACATAACATATGAAGATATTGTTAATAATAAATAGTTATTATATTAGATAAAAAAGAGGATATTGGGTTGTTATATCATTGATATAGAGTAGATAGATTTTTTGTTAGTATAACGTCATTTTGTTACACAATCCATACCAGTAGGTGACGGTAATGCACTTTCAAATTGTTTGCCAACCGCCATTTAACACTACAAGAAGCAAGGTTTATCACTGTTTATTTTAAGTGTCCACTTGGAGATCTACAGTGATTCGGATGTGCATGGCGCATGTTTCTAAGTCGCTTATGGAGAAATGTCCGAGTCGTGATTAGAGAGGAAACAGGAAGCGATTCTTGTGATATGGAAGAATGAAATAGTGAAAATGAAGAAGATTTGAAAAGAGTAGAGTCAAGAAATTAGGAAAAGCAGAAAAGGGGAGTCCAGTTCAAAACATTCTAGAAATTCCATGGAAAAACTAAATGATTACAAAGTTATATTCAAACTAGTTATTTAGAGAGACTCTTGCAGATTGGAATCCGGTTCATTTATCAAAAACGAACCAAAGTTCTAAAATACTGTGTAGTCGAGACCTGTTAACCTGCAGAGACAGCGCCTAACAAGGCAAAGCCATACGTCAAAAGCCGGGCGTACACTGTGCGATTTTTTTCAGTCGTTGCACGCAGCTACTGCTCTCACTGTACGATTAACCGCAGGAATTAGTCGTACAGTGTGGGTTCACAGATCACGATTTATGTTCGGCCTGACGCTCATGTGATCTACCTGCTCACACTCCACAACTAAAAACCACGTCGAACTCAGCGCCACAGTAAGATGGAGCTGCTCTCGTCTATCTGGAAGCCAAACCAGTAGAAGGGGAATATCAAGCTCACTAGATAGAAATGCGAAAGGTGACAACATATTTAGAAAAAAGACATGGCTGAGCTAACTTAGCTACTACAGTCTGTCAATTTTACAGACAGAACTGCATTTCACTCATTGCATCCCTGCCATGCTGCTGTTTTTACAGAAAACTCCTTGTTTGTGCATGCAAACTGAGCCATTTGCCCATTTGCTCACCATTCCTGATGGGGAGGGGGTCTTGAGAGGCCGATCTCCCCTCATAACCCCCTGCACACTAATCACACACGATCAGGCTAAAAGTCGGCCTTATCCAAAGATTCTCGCAAGACTGGAAAATAAAAGATACAGTTTGGAAAACAATTTACTTTTTTTCCTCGTTTTACTCCATATGGTTGGTGGCAGTGATGCACTTTAACTACTTGCCAACCACCATAAAACACTACAAGAAGAAGAATTACACATCACAAAAGAAGAACAAAGGACACTGGGGGCAGCAAAACTAATAACACAAACATTGAGGTAAATCTAGAGAACAACACAGAACAGAGCAAAGCAAAGCATACTTGAGAAACTTCACAGAAACATAAGGTCCAGAAATTAGGATCATAACAGATTGTTCTGTTGTTGGTTTCTTTTGTAATGTCAGCTCATAGTGATAGTAGCTGCAGGCTGAGCTTCTCTCAGTATTTAGCTGATCCTGTCCACTATTAGCATATCTGTAGTGAAAACAACCAATCAGTGAACATCAGCTGGTAGAGATGGCAGCATTAGAAATTACATTGTTTCTGATTTTTTTTCATTTTTTTTTCATAAAGTCAATAAAAAGCTAAGTGGGCCCCTGGGTCAGAGAACCTGGAGCTGGTTGGACGTCCTGAAGCTTCTTTTCTGCAGCTGAACTTCTCAGCTTAAAGTTCAGTCTGACTTAGTTTCTATTAATGATTGACAGACCTTACCTTTGTTCAGGTGCTCCAGGATCATTACTGAAGCCTTCAGGAAGATCTTTGGACATGTCAGAGTTTAGAGGAACATAGCTGGCTGCTGGAAACACTGCTCTGTTCTCCTCTCTCCATTAAATTGTCTCTGTCTCTCCCAGTATGAAATCCATCTGAAAGGGAAACAGAGACCTTCAGTTAACACGTGGTTCAGTCCCAGTGTTCCCAGTTAGCTGCTCTCTAATCTAATTAGGGCAGTTCTTCTGTCGGGATAAACACTTATATTCGTTATATACATAACAGAGATTAGGGAATGAAATGGGGGCATTTTATATATAATTGTAACTGGTTTTAGAAGATGTAGATTAAATTCTACTAAAATATTCTCTTGTAATTTTCCCACAATTAGATAAACTACCTCTGACACGTAACAGACAGGTATTATTAGGGTTTAACAGACTCAGACATCAATAATAATAATAATAATAATAATCCTAACACCAGTATAATTGATGGAGGAGATTGTTGAACTTCCTCCCTCTCTCTTTCTACTTTAGTCCTGCTCTGCATCCACAGTGTCTGCTGTGGATTTAGCTGAAAACATCCCATCTTGATGAAAAGGACAACTGAAGATTGAATGTAGTTTTTATAAGATTACTTCAGAACTGCGACATCAACAACATTTTCATACAACTAAATTTTCTTGAGCTTTCTTATTCCTTATTCATTTGTTTAAAAGAAAAAAAAAATCAATAAAATCATATTAACCTGCATTTATAAAATTTGAGCTGCTCTGAGTAACTCCCTTATAATCACATTTAAACCTGATCAATTGGGAACAAAATACAGAACAACATTTATAGTCAGACTGAATAATTAGTTGTACTTTGTTTTCATCCAGACCCCGAGCTGCTTTGATGAGCTCTGATAGGTCAGAGTGAAAACCAGCTGATCCCAGGCTGGTCTCTACATCCAGCGCCAGACCGGTTTTGCGCGCGCGCGTGTCAAAACAATGGCACAAATCTCTCCATAGGCACGCGCGCAGAGACGGAAGGGAGCGCGAGGACAGTGGTAGGAGAGCCTAGCGCGCGCCTGTTGTCTCACTGCGCCCAAATGTCGCTCCATAGGTTTCTGGTTCTGTTTGGTTCTGATGGGTCTGTAGTGTTTCTGTCCTGTTGAATCCTGCTGGAAACACTCACTGACATCCTGACATATTTCACCATCTTCCTCATCCACTGACAGAGTTCCCTTCTTCCCTCCACCTCTCTATTTGAGCTGCTTTAATAGTTCCTGTGTTTGATCTGCTGATTTCTGACGAGACTTTGACAGATATGTGGATCAGACATTTAGCTAAATTCTGATTAAATCAGAATTCAATCAAAATATTGATTCATCACATCAAACGTTTCACTGCTAAATAAAGGATGATTCGGTATTTAAAGGGACGGAGAGCAACACCCGGCTGGATGGCCTAGATCACTGCCTCACCTGAATTTCACTTTAAGCCAAGGAAAAGTTTCAAACCGATCCTAAAGTGTTTAGTAGAAAGTGTCAGTACTCACCCTGCTTACTGTCTGGATGTCTGCGACTTAAAATGGAGACTGAAGGAAAATAAACTGAAATAGTTTCAGTTTTACGTGATCAGATGTTGTTTCCGCATCGTTGTGCGCATGCGCAGCTTTCTACAGGTGAGTCACCTTTTTTCAGGCGTGGCTCTGATATGAAAGAAATAACTTTGCAACTAAAATTTGTTTTTAAATTCTCCAATAAATCACTCAAAGGTCTGAAGCAGCAGCTGCAAATTAATCATTAAAGATATAAAACAAAGAAATTGTTCCTGTTTCTAATTATTAATTTCATTTTATTAATTTTATTCTTCAATCTTCAGCCTGATTCATGTTTTAAAATCTATAAATTCAATCAGACAGATTTTTCTATTTCTTTAAGAAAACACATCTAAATAAACACAAACAGTGTTGTTAATATTTTCCTACATAATCCTCATTATTTCTTTTTTTAATCTTCCCTTTTCCTTTCTTCTCTTTCTTTTTCCCTTTTTTCCTTTTAGATTTTTAGGCCTCCTTTTTCATAAATATGAAAGATTTAGTTTGTATTTATAATTTAGCTGAAGAACCAGCTGGTCAGAGGCCAAACTTTGCTCTCTGCTAAACTCAGAGTGTTTGTAGAACCATCAGCTCCTTCAATCCTCTTGATTTCATAAACAGTCCTGATGCTCTTTTGGAGCAGAGCGATTAATCAATCTTATTCTCCTCTTTTTTACAATAAACAAAGACATCCATGCTTTGTTTTAATGATTTTTAATGATTGCCCATTTTTAATAAAGCATGATTGTAGACGCTTAATTTCTTGCTAAACAGATTTCATATTGATATTAATTTCTCACAGAAAGAAATTAGTAAAATACAAAAAGAATAAACCACCATGTCTGTGAAACATCACTGAGGTAATTTATTAGAAAATAAAAAGTTTAGTCACCAACACTGAGCCCTGAGGGACCCCACCTAGATTTATACTTAATTTAGAGTCATGGTGGTGTTTTCGGTGTATTGCTGTCTAGTTTCTAAATATCTATTGTTTAGCTCCAGACCTCTTATTCCATACCTTTGCTGTGATCAGGAGAATCAAAAAATTTTTTTCAAGTCGATAAAAACCCCAACTGAATTTTATTTAGTCATTTTTGAAGAGAACAGCCGTTTTAACGTGAGTGTCTTATTTTTAATTTGTTTCAGAACAGTACAATATAACTGCAGTACTCAGAAGACACAGCAGATGGCAGCATAACAGCCATTAATAATCATTGAACAAATTACTTAATATTTCAGGAAAGAAAAGCTGTTCATTAATATGCTCATTAATATGTGATGGAATAGATTCGGACCAACATTTACAAAAACTAGAATTTAATCTCAACATTTTACTCATTAATCAAGAAGCATGTTTGACTAAGACTTACTGTCAATAACATCTATGAACACTTTCAACATTCCTTTAATATCTTTTTTTCTTTCCGATATCAAATTTGTGTAATAATCTTTATTTGCATGTCTGATTATTTTTATAGGCCTTGTATCATTTTTCAATATTTTCTGACTGATATTTTAGATTATATTTTAGTCTTGATTCAAATTAATTTAATTAAGTTTATTTATTTGTTGTTAATTCACAACTTGTCAGCTCAAGGCCCTTTATAGAGACAATTCAACCAGATCATCAAGTCAGATTAGTTAAAAGTTTTCTAGCTTAAGGAAAACCAGCTGATTGTATCGACTCATTGACTCTTCACAGCAATCCCCTCACACTAAGCATGCTTGTAGCGACAGTGGAGAGGAAAAACTCCCTTTGAACAGGCAGACTAACTCAAGTAAGCTCCCACTGTAGGAGGATGAAAGAGAGCACATCCAGCCAATCAGTTAGAAACAAAGGTGTTGATGGAAGCAGCACAGCTGATATTTTTCTCCAGGATGGAGCCACAGCCAAACAGGAACAGACCAGATGAAGCTACTACATGAGAAAAGCAGAGAGAGAGCAGAACGTTAGAGATTGAACCCTAACAGATTCTGCAGAGTGGGAGAAATAGAGATAGAATGAAGCAGAATGATGAAAAAGGGGTCCCTATGTCCTCCAGCAGTCTAAGCCTATAGCAGCATAACTATAGAGATAGCTCAGGATAACCTGAGCCACCCTAACTAGAAGCTTTATCAAAAAGGAAAGTTTTAAGCCTAGCCTTAAAAAGTAGACAGGGTGTCTGCCTCACTGGGACTAAAACTGGTAGTTGGTTCCACAGGAGAGGAGCCTGAGAACTAAAAAGATCTGCCTCCCATTCTACTTTAGAAATTCTAGGAACCACTAGTAAACCTGCAGATTGAGGGCGAAGTGCTCTGTTAGGAACATAAGAACAATCAGATCTCTGATATCCAGATGGAGCTTGGCCATTTAAGGCTTTATATGTGAGAAGGAGGATTTTAAATTCTATTCTGGATTTAACAGGAAGCCAATGAAGAGAAGCCAGGATGTGGAGAGATATGATCTCTCTTTTAATGTTCATCAGAACTCATATAGATTATATATACCAATTATGTCAGTAAATCCATTTAATTATTACATGCTGTATCTTTAAAAATCAGGTTTGTTACCTGCAAAGGTTTTATTTTGAAGGGTTTTTTTATGTTGATTTTTTTATCTCATTAAACAATACTGATCTCTAGCTCCTCGGTGGCAGGGCCCCGGGGGTGGATGAGATCCGCCCGGAGTTCCTCAAAGTCCTGGATGTTGTAGGGTTGTGTTGGCTGACGCAACCTTCAACATTGCATGGACATCGGGGCAGTCCCCCCCTGGATTGGCAGAGCCCCAGTGGTGGCCCCCTGTCTGCAAAAAGTGGGGGACCGGAGGGTGTGCTCCACTTACAGGGGAGTCACACCTTAAGCCTCCCCGGCAAGGTCTATTTGGGGGTGCTGGAGAGGAGGGTCCGTCGGATAGTCGAACCTCGGATTCAGAAAGAGCAGTGTGGTTTCCGTCCTGGTCGCGGGAATGCTGGATCAGCTCTACACCCTCAGCAGGGTCCTGAGAGGGTGCATGGGAGTCCGCCCAACCAGTCTCACATGTGCTTTGTGGACTTGGAGAAGGCGTTCGACCGTGTCCCTCGGGGGGCCCTGTAGGGGGTTCTCCGGGAATACAAGGTGCCGGCCCTTTGATACGGGCTGTCAGGTCCCTGTATGACCGTGTCAGAGTCTGGTCCGCATTGCCGGCAGTAAGTCGGGCTCATTTCCGGTGAGAGTTGGACTCCGCCAGGGCTGCCCCTTGTCACCAATTCTGCTCATTACCTTCATGGACAGAATTTCTAGGCGCAGCCAAGGTGTTGAGGGATCCGTGTTGGTGGCCTTAGGATTGCGTCTCTGCTTTTGCAGATGATGTGGTCCTATTGGCTTCATCAGGTCGTGATCTGCAGCTCTCGCTGGATCGGTTCGCAGCCGAAAGTGTGAAGCGGCCGGGATGGGGATCAGTGCCTCCAAATCAGAGGCCATGGTCTTGAGCCGGAAAAAGGGTAGAGTGCCTCTCCGGGTCAGGGGGGTGTCCTGCCCCAAGTGGAGGAGTTTAAGTATCTTGGGATCTTGTTCACGAATGAGGGAAGAAGGGAGTGGGAGATGACAGGCGGATTGGCGCAGCGCCTGCCGCGTGGAAGGGCACTGTAGCTGGTCCGTCGTGGTGAAGAGAGAGAGCTGAGTCAAAAGAGAAGCTCGGATTTATCGGGTCGATCCACGTTTCCTACCCTCATCTATGCGGTCATGAACTCTGGGTCATGACCGAAGAACGAGATCGCGGATACAAGCGGCGTAAATGGGTTTCCCTCCGTAGGGTGGCTGGGCTCTCCCTTAGAGATAGGGGGTGAGAAGCTCGGTCATCCGGGAGGGACTCGCTGGAGTAGAGCCGCTGCTCCTCCACGTCGAGAGGAGGCAGTTGAGGTGGCTCGGCATCTGGTTAGGATGCCTCCTGGACGCTTCTCCCTGGTGAGGTGTTCCGGGCACGTCCACGGGGGGCCCTTCGGGAAGACCCAGGACACGCTGGAGAGACTATGTTTCTGGGCTGGCCTGGGAACGCGCTTGGGGTTCCTCCTGAAGAGCTGGAAGAAGTGGCGGGAGAGGGGAGTCTGGGCCTCCCTTCTTAAGCTGCTGCCCCGCGACCCGACCTCGGATAAGCGGAGGAAGATGGATGGATGGATGGATGATCTCTAGGTTTTATGTTTTCCTTAATGTTTCCATTTTGATGAATTATTTCCTGATCCAGTAATGGCTTCTTGAACTGTGTGGGTGATCATTGGTCAGGTAGCCTATGGGCGGGGTTCTGAGCTGATTGCTGGCCAATCAGAGGCTCCCTCTGTTGTTAAATGGTCTGTTTGTTTTCCTCAGCAGGTGACCCTCACACAGTGTTTGAACTGACCTCCTGGTACAGAGCTGCTCTTTTTTCCACCTCTCTGACCTGCAGACTTCATGATGGCTCCTCTCTCCATCCAGTCTGGGCTGAATTACGCCAAAACACTGCTGCCAGAAACTATGAAGAGGTGAGGAGGGCAAAGGGCTGAGAAATGTTTCACCCAGAAACAGAGAGGGAAGGTTTTAGTTTTAAAGTTTGGTTGGTATTTTGGGAAGATTTTAGCTTTAGCTTAGGTAAGCTGGGTTTAAATGTACTTTGGTTTGTTTAAAATCCTGCAGTATGTCATTTCATTCCCCCAAATAATAAAAATAGTTAAATCTATCCAATCAAATCTCCTTATAATTCAGTAAATTTGCTGCCATCTCATCATTTCTGAAGGCTTGATTAAAAACTCTTCACACCAATGGTTCATTTTAACTTTTAATTTTCTTTCTATTAAAAGTTATGTTCTGGAATAAAAGTATTATACGCAAATATTTTGTTTCTGTGCATTTTAGTAAAAAATCCTTGCAAAGAAATATTTATTCCTTTTTTCAATAATAAAGGAAAAAATCCTGTTCCCCTCCTTATCTTTGGCCCAGCATTGTTTTCCATGTTTCTTCTGGTATTTTGATTAATTTTCTTTACCTTTAAATCTTAGAGGTTGGAAGGCCTCCTGACCATCACCCTAATCTAAAACATTATCATTAATTCCTGGCAGAGGAACATTGGTGAAAAGAAATGATTGCTATAAATCTGCTGATGGTGTGAATAATTTTAACAGAACAGCAAGTAAACATTAAAGGGTCAATAGTTAAAGATGTTAAATAGAACATTTTACTGTTTTTGTCTAAAAATAAAGCAAGAACAACATTTTATATGAAATGAGATTTAGAGTCTTTGTTTTAAAAGTTGTTTTAACTCAGGAGCTTCTAAATAATTGTTAGTTTTTTTCAGAAAGTTTCCTAAAGTCTGTTTCTAAGTTAGACTTTGTTTGTGAAACTGCAGCTTGATTTTATTCTCCAGGGGAAAGTTTGATAAGGCATCATTATTCCTGGACTCTGCAGACATTCAGACTGAAGCTCAGAGATTATCCACCCAGAATTCTTCCAGTAATCATTCAGGTCTCTGCTCTGGTTTAAAACCAGATCACTCAAAGTGATTTGGGGATTTTATTTTAGCTAAACATGTTTTTATAAAGATCAAATAGTTAATCAGAGAATAATGAAGTCTCCTGGTTTTGGTCCATCAGAGTAATGAAGTTCTAGTTCTGATCAGATCTGGATTAATCTGAATGTTCCCCTCAAAGGTTTCCAGTTTAAAATGTTATAAACGGATCAGAACTCCTGCAGAAAAGAGTTCAAACGACTCTCTGACGTCTGCATTATATGTAGCTGTTAGTGAGCAGCTGACCTCAGGTCTGCTCCTGCAGCAGCAGCCGACCTTTTCAACCCACTGATCCTTTTCATAAACTGTGTGGAAATCCAAGCCATTGTTGCAGCAGCTTTCAGCTCATTAAAGCCTCTTTGGGTCAGAGCAGGAAACGGACCAGCTGTGCTCAAGATAAAGTATTCCTCTATGATGAAGAACAATTATGGAAGAAAAACAGTCTCATTGAATTCGCCTTAGCAATCACTTTTAAACACTGAATTTTAAACATTGAATTCTTACACTAAATTTGTATTTGCAATAATTTGACCGCAAAAAATTCACCTGCAAAAAAGTTACTCCAAATGTGTTAATCTTTATAGAAAACCAAGCTAAAGCACCCACACCCATGAGCTGAGCAGCTTCTCAACCAATGAAATGAGCTCATTTAATAAGTGTTAGGATTTATAGTTAATTTTATTCCCAGCCCGCTGGGAATTTATGTTTCGATACTTTAAGATGTTTACTGGCCCTCCCCTCAGGTGGTAAATTATCTCTCATTTAATCAGATATTATTTCATTGTTATATAATCAGTTTATATACGTCCCAACGTGCTTGTGTTCTAAATAAATAAAGACATTCCCAGCACTAATCATGGTCAAACAGTTATTTCGCAATTACGCTACGGAATAAATTCAAAATCTTCTGTTCCAAAATATAAGATTTTTTTTTTTTTTTTTTTTATAACTTTATTTCATTTTTCTGAATCAAGTATTAACAAACAATACATAGAAACTATAATAGACAAAAAGTACAGAACAGTCAAGCAAAAACAAAAACAGGGAGACTCGTGATTTTAGTAACTCAAAAACACATGGGGACCATCCCTTCCAAAAATTAACCGTATGGTTGATGTGGAGCTCTATTGTCCATTTTTCCCATTTTGTTCAGGCATTTGCTGCTCCAAGTGCCCCCTCAGCCTAGCTGCAAAAGTTAGAAGCGTCCATCCTCTCAGCCACGAAATCACAGTCTGTATCCACCCTTTTGTGGAGGTTCAGATTTGCACCACCTCCTGGTTATCACCTTTTGGCTGCACACCAACAGAATTTTAAAACAAAATAACAATCATTATTAAATATGATATTGTCCAAAAGCACCGCTGTACAATACTCTCAGACGGACTGGGTATTGCAGCCCAGTATTGTGCCACAATCTTACTTCGTGTATTTCCTTGCTCCAGAACTGAGTAATTTTAGGACAAAGCCAGAAAAATATGCACGCGGGATTAACATAAATGCTCCACAATCTCCAGCATGGCTGAGCTCTAGATTTGAATTACCAGTACCTTCCTTTTGGGGTGTTATATAAAAAATCTGATTATATTCTTCCAACAATGTTCCCTTGTGATTCTGAAGAGGATGTTGTAGTTTTTGGGGTCTTCCAAAATATTCAGCCAGCCGTCAGTTTGCTAAAATGAATATCAAATTTCCCTTTCCCATTTTTGTTTTAATATTCAATGTATTAGTGCCTCATTTTCTAACAGATATTTATAGAGGAAAGACAGGAAATTTTGACTAACCAGCATTTTGATAATCCATTTAAATTTGGGTCTATTTTTTGTTTTATTTCTTTTGTTATAGAAGTCCCTAACAGATATCAAAAGTGATCTTGAGTTCTAGAGCAAACCCTTGCTGCAGTTCCTGAAACTTTTAAAGTGCCCATTGTTAAGGACTAGCATAACGCTTGTTAAGCCTCTTTCTGACCATTGTTTAAATCGTGTGTCTTGAATAAACTATTTATTGTAGGCTGGCCACTGGATCAGACCCAACTGTTTCTCTAATTTGCATATTCGGATTATATGTAACCATTTACCCAGAGAAAAACTAGTAATGGCATTAACATTCTTTAATGTATTCTTAGTGGTCTCTATATCACCAATGATACTCCGCAGTTCTCTTCTATTAACTCTTTGTTCAATATTTTTCCATTTCGCTTCATAATTTATGTCACTTATATTTATTATGGGAGTTATTTGGGCAGCATGATAATATTTTCTAAGGTCAGGTAAGGCCCTACCTCCTTTCTCCTTTGGTATATGTAAAGTTTCAAATTTTATTCTGGGTTTTTTACCGTTCCATATGAATCTAGAAATAATCTGGTTCCATGTTTTAAACTGTCTATCCGGGATTTCTATAGGTAATGCCAAGAAGAGGTACAATAACCTTGGTAACATGTTCATTTTTATCGCTTCAATTCTGTAGCTGAAGTCTAGTGTTAGGACATCCCACTTTCTAATATCCCTCCTAATTTCTTGGTCCACTTTAGTAAAGTTAGCTTTGTACAGATCACCTATGTTTTTCGTTAATCGTATTCCTAGGTAAGTCATCATAGTAGAGCTCCAATTTAAAATTATATTTTCTACGTATTGATTCAGATGGTGTATAAGCAAGTGTCAAAACCTGTGTCTTTTTCAAATTTAGTTTGTATCCTGAATAGAAGCCAAATATCTCTAACTGGTTGATCAGACAAGGCAGCGAGTTTTCAGGGTCTGATAAATAACAAATAACATCGTCTGCAAACAAATTTATTATATGGGACTCATTATGAATATCTATACCTTTAAGATCCTTATGTTGTCTTATGTGTTGTGCCAGTGGCTCAATAAAAATTGCAAATAAAGTTGGTGACAAACAGCAGCCCTGACGGGTAGAGCGCTCTAGTTTTATATTGTCAGTTAGATTTCCATTAATCTTGATTCTGGCCACGGGCAACTGATACAAAGTCCTCACACACTGTACAGCTTTTTCATTAAAGCCAAATTTTTCAAGTGCTTTATATAAGAAGTTCCAGCCTACGCTGTCAAAAGCTTTCTCTGCATCGAGACTGATGAAGATAGCTGATGATTTTTTATTTTGAATATGGTCTATTATGTGAAGTGCCCTCCTGATGTTATCTCGCGTTTGGCGACCCTTAATAAATCCTGTCTGGTCCTCATCTATGATATCTCCAATGAATTGCTCAAATCGTTTCGCTAAAATCGAGGTATAGATTTTATAGTCCATGTTTAGGATAGATATAGGTCTATAATCAGAGCATGTTTCACTCTTCCTTTTTTTCGGAATGACTGTTATGATTGCTTCTCTCCAAGATGGCGGGAGCACTGCATGTTCCAGTGTATAATTAAATGATTTTTCTAGTAATGGTAGGAGATCTTCGCTGAAGGATTTGTACAACTCAGATGGCAGTCCATCACTTCCTGGTGTTTTACCATTTTTTAACCTATTAATTGCCTTTTGTATTTCTATCCTAGTTATATAGGAAGTGAGAAGTTTGTTTTGGGTTTCACCAATTGAGGGCAGATCCAGTGACTCCAAGAAGGTTTCTATCTGTCCATCATTAGCAGAGGGAGGCTGACTGTATAATCTCTGATTGCTGGGATCCTCTGGCTTGCCCGCCAAAGGGCGCCGAGGATCCTCTTCTGCTCTCTTTTGTCCATTTCTCTTAGGGCTGGAGTCACTGTCAGGTTCTGGAGATTACCCTCTGCCTCCAAGCTTGGGGAGTGCCGTGGGTCACTCCTGGGAAGCTGAGCCTCTCACACACCTGTGGCTGATCTAGTAATCAGGAGGACCACAGTATTTAAGCTGCCTTCAGACCTTGATTCGACGCCGCAGTGTTGATCTTAGTTGGTTAGCTTCCTGAGCCTTCAGTTTCAGATTGAGTCTTGGTTGTCTCTAGGTTGAGATCACATTCTAATCTCTCCTTTATCTGTGCCTCACAGGATTCCTGTCTCTTCGTGAAAGCTCTGGATGAGCTTAACCTCCTGTCTCCTCGTGAATGCTCTGGATGAGCTTAATCTCCTGTCTCCTCGTGAAGCTCTGGATGAGCTTAACCACCTGTCTCCTTCGTAAGCTCAGGAAGAGCAACCTCACTGGAACCCTGTCTCTGGTCTGCAGCTCAGGGAGAGCAGCATCCCAGGAAACCAGTCTCAAGCCTGAAGCTCTTGGAAGGTCTAACCGGCTAATCTGCCCTGGTGAGCCAACCGAAGATTTCTACGTGGATGAAACCTGACTACTTCTCTGAGGAGTTTCCCAAGAGGTTCCCATGTGGATTTCCCCTGTAGTTCCCCGTTGAGCTGGAAGCTCAATTAGAAAGACCCTCCACTTATCCCCTGTTGTTCTCTGCGTCGAGCTGGAAGCTCAGATCCTAGCTAGCCTAGCTAAGCATACAGCTAGAGGCTTAGCCCCTCAAGATCTCAGTTATCCAGCCATTCCCCGTTCCCTGCACAGACCCCAGTGAATCAGCCTCCTGCCTGAACTGTTCCCTTCCCATTACTCATGTTTGTGCCACAATAAACTCTTTGGACTTTTACCCAGTTTTCTCCGTGTGTTTCTGCATCTTGGGCTAGCACTAATACCCATCATGACACTGATAGTATTTCAAAAACCTGTCCTCCAATAGTTGCTGGGTCATGTATCATTTGATTTGTTTCATCATCATTTAATTTATAAATATGTCTATCTGACTGTTGCTTTTTCAATTTCTTTGCCAACAGTTTTGTTCCTTTAGGTCCCACCTCATGATATGATTGTTTAATAAACTTTGATTTCTTTTCAATTTCATATGTAAGCATTTTATCAATGTTGTTTCTTAGTTCTTTTATTTTTATTAACAGGTTGGGATTTTGGGTTAATTTGTGTTGTCTTTCCAGATCTGTTAGTTGAGCTCTTTCTTTTTCATAGGCATCCACTCTAGATTTCTTAAAGGCCGCTGTTTTTGAGATCAATTTTCCTCTTAATACTGCCTTAAGTGCGTCCCATAATATCACCGGATTAACCTGTCCATCGTCATTCTCTTCTATGTAAGTTTTTATATCGTGGGAAATTCTGGCTTTGATTGTTTTGGAGTTCAACAAGCCTACATTTAATCGCCATGCTGTTTTGCGTTTTTCAGAAGATAAATTTAGTTTTATTATTAGCGAAGAATGATCAGATATACTTGTTTCTTCTATTTTACATTCCTTTATCTTATATATATCAGATTTATTCATGAAAAAGTAATCAATTCTAGAATAACTTTTATTAGGCGCTGAGCTAGGGTATAGTCCTTTACATTGGTGTTTAATTCCCTCCAGACATCAACAAATCCAAATTTCTCAAGTGTCAATTTAAATTTTTTTGTAGTTGAATTTTGTTGTTTTCTACTATTTGTTGTATCAGATATTTTGTGTTTAATACCATGTTGATAAGCCCTCCCCAGTTTTTAACATTCCCTCTGTTTCCATAATTATTTTGTTGAGGAGGCTATTAAGGAATTGTTTATTACTATTTGGAGGATTGTAAACGTTGACCAGTGTCACCATTACATTGTCTAGAGTCCCCTTCACCATCACATAACTCCCCTCTTTATCTGACAGATCATAGCTACAATCAAATTTTATTGAATCATGAATTAGAATTGAAACTCCTCTTTTGTTTCCATGTCTAAAAGAGCTGTAAAATACCTTTGAGTAGCCAAAGCCCCTGAGTTTTTTGTGTTCCGATTTAGACAGATGCGTCTCCTGTAAATAGATTACCTGTGCTTTCTCTTTTGGCATTTTAGTTAGAATTTTTTTACGTTTTATAGGATTATTCATACCATTCACATTCAATGAAACTATCTTGATAATATCAGTCATTATTTAGTTTTGTAAGGTCACCGTGTGATTCTAGAAAAAGATCCCCCAACAAATAGCTGAACAGGCTATTAAAACACAGATGAACAAATAGAACAGAAACTTCCAAAGGTGGAGATGTATGAAAACATCCCTCAGTGTCCCTGCTGGTGGGGTGGGGGCGAAGTACCACACTAGGGTGGGGGCCCCCTCTAGTAGTAGACGGAGATCTACCTGTACTAGGTAAGTCCAACATTTGGTAAGCGCTACAACATTCACTCCTTTCGGCACTTTGTTTAAATATCTATTAAAAGACCTATGAGCAATAACTTCAGTAACAGAGGGGAGAATAATATCCAAAACAGGACTAAAACCAGCTGGTAAAGACATTCAGCTCTTAAATCGCCCGTACGTTACTTGAATTTTTTTTTTTTTTTTTTAGTAGTAGAGCAAACCTCTGTTATGATTCAATGTTCAGAGTTACTGGTCCTCACGTCTGAACTCTGTGAGCCTCTCCCTCGCGCGTTGTCCTGCACCGGTGTTGTTGATCCGTTTCCATGGTAACAGTGAGTCGAGCCTCTCCTTGGTCACTTTCAACTTGTTCTCTCTTGGTACCCAGGTCAAGTCGAAGCCTCTCTTGATCATATCCGACGCTGCTTCATCTGCGTTCTGGTAGGTCCGCACTCCAGAGTCCCAGAAGATTCTCATCTTTGTGAACGGCGTCTGGAATCTGACGCCCTTCTGCTTCAAGGCTGCCTTTAGTGGGCCATATGCTTTACGTTTTTCTATAACGCCCGAAGCATAATCGTTATCAAAGTAAAGGCGCTTGCCCTCCATCTCCACTTTCTGTTCCCAGGCTTTCCTCAGAACCATTTCTTTTGTGTTGGATTGCAAGAAATTCACAATTATAGACCTCGGGGCCGCATTGGGAGGCGGTCTGGGTGCCAGAGCTCGGTGTGCCCGCTGAATCTGTGGTTCAGTTCCTTCCAGAAGCTTCAGCTGTTTGATCAGCAGATTGGCGACAAACTCGGAAACCGATCTACCTTCTTTACCTTCCGGAACTCCATAGATGCGAAGATTATTTCTCCGGCTTCGGCTCTCCAAATCCACAAGTTTGTCGTTCATAGCTCTGTTGCTTTCTAATGACACAAGCAGCGCATCTTTCATTTCCAAGCACGCCGCCTCCAGATCAGCTATTCGGGTCTGCGCCTCGTTGATACTGCTCTTCTGGTTCTGCAGTTCGCGCATCATTCCCTCCCTAAATCTGTTGAAATCTTCTTTCATTGTTGCCTTTACATCTTCTTTGAGTTCTTCTATGTCTTGCTTCATCTCGTTTTAAAACTCTTTTAAGTCTTTAGAAAGCATCTTGATTCTCTCCAGCAACGCGTGCTGTTGTAAGCCAACGCTAGCTTTGCTCGTAGCAGCGTTAGCCTCATTCTCACTACCATCTCCCGACTGCTCACCAAAATCTTGTGTTTTAGACGTCTTCTTTTCGGTCTTGTTAATTTTCGGCATCTTCCCCCTTTAAATGGTTTAGACTGAAGTTTTGATAGTTATCTGAAATAAGCAAGGGGGGAGATTTAAATACCGAAACGGAGGAGCCTGTTCCTACGTGGCCATCTTGTTGCAGCGCTGACCCGGAAGCTCTACTAACAGCTTTAAGGACAAACAAGAAGCTGGAGACTTTTCTTCAGGACTCAGAATAAATCTGTTGTAAAGTGGAAGAAATGGAGGATTATAAAGAACTAAAGAACATTTAACGACTTAAATTAAAGAGTTTAAACTTAAATACTGCTCTCTGCATCACCGTCTGCCATGATTTTTGTTTTTCTTTCTGCTTCTGTGTAGGAAGACGAAGAATAGGGACCTTTGTCGGGTATTAATGACATTCAGGTCGGATGAATGCAACCTGGCCGTTCACACACGGGTCGCATTTGAAAAGATCCGATTCGTATCGGATTCAGGACCACAGAGCCAAGTGGCCTTGGTCCTGAATCCAGGAAAAAATAGGATCTCTGTTGTTCAGACTGCCATGAAAAGATCAGATCCAGGTCGCATATGGGCAAAAGAATCGGATTTGGGTCACTTCAGGCTGTGGTGTGAACGTAGCCTAAGAGCACCTACTAGATCTGTAGCTCTTCCTAGATCAAGAGTGCATGTCAGAAAGACATTTGGCATCAGCTCGTACTATACAAAAGTTAACCAAAAGACCTAAGAATTGCACATCTATTTGAAGAAGCAGACCTCTTGCCTCCACTGATCTTTCGTCGTTTCTCTGAAGTGCAATATCCTGCAACAATCTCAGAACTGCTGGAAGTCTGTTTTTCATGGTACGGCATGCCGTTTACCTGCAGGCCCACTTTGTGTCCAAAAGTGCCTGGAGCTCCCTGGGCTGTTCTGCTGGATACAACTCCTTCTGTACATCAAGCCAACTGAGATGAATATATTGTTCAGCCGGCTGGGTGGGTGAGGTTGAAGTTCCTCGTGTGATGGGGGTGGGGGTGTGGTGATATCCGGAAGGGATCATGTCTATGACTGAATTGTATGTTTTTGAAGTCATAGACATGATCCCTTCAAACACCGACCCCCCACCCCATCACAGAGGAACGAGGGACCTACCCGCCCCAGCCGGTGAACAATACGACCTTAATCGACCGACTCTTAACAATCATAGACAGGTTTTCAGGTATTACAGGAGAGTACATCCAATTTGACTAATCCCCTTTAATGACCGACCTTCAGAAATCATAGACAGGCTTTAGGTATTACAGGCTAACAATGGAACCAAACGACCCATTCATCAGTTACCATTTGCATGTTTCCAAGCAATACAAGGCCTTGTCTATATAAAGACTCAAACTCACCACGGATCCAGACATTTGAATTGAGAAAGCTCCTGGAGAGGTGGAGAAACGTCTTCAAAGCTTGGAAACCAAGTCCAGTGGATATTTTTTTAACTTTTACAGAATGACTATGACCTGGATGACTGAGAATCTTCATCAGCTTAAGTTTGGAAAATGTGCTTCCATTTTTAAACCCCTGTTTTGTAAAAAGTTCTAAAGATTCTGCGTGGTATAAAGGCTCCTCATCGCTGCTGTCTGACACCTCCTCCTTCTCTGCAACAGCATTCTTCCTTTTACTTTTTCTCTTTGTTGGTGCAGAAGCCTCCAGCTCCATCACCTCCTCTGCTTGAGCCATCTCTCCCTCCAAAGCTCCACAAAACAACTCCACACTGTTTTCAGCAAAACCTTCCACCTGTCCTGTAACCCCCACCCCACCTTTCTCTCCCTGATCTCCACACGCCAAATATATGGAGCGATATTTGTGCCTTCTGTTTAAGCGTGCAGGAACCAATCTGAGTGCACAGTGAGACAACACGTGCACGCTCAAAACCTGTCTGGTGCGCGCTCAACTCTGAAAAATATGGATAGTAGACTTTTTACAAAAATAAACCAGGTGAAACAGAAACGTTTCCTCTTTAGGATGGAGATGGAGAATATTGGCAGACAAAAACTTTAGACATTAGGAGGATATTTCAGATTTTCAGATTCAAGTTTGGTTCAACAATATTTAGATAAAAATATTTTAGATATGGTTAATTTTTGCTTCAAAATATTCCAATATTAAGAATGGTGTTTTGTTCTAGTTAGAGAATTAAATTTTAAATCAGGTAAAAGAATCAGTGATGGAATTCAGCCTCCAAAAGAGAAATGTTTGTGATCATATTGGCCTTAGAGTGGATTGAAGAAGTTGTTCCATTAAGAAGTTTCATTTGCTCTGATTCTAGTTCAGCGTTCTATTCATTTAAACACAATCATTCAGTCAGCAGACAGTAGGATGATTGGTTTCAATCCCGATCCAGTTGTTTGCCAATCGCCATATTTACAGACATTTATAAATTTGTGAGTGCAGAGACAAAGTCGAGCACGAGCAGAAACGGATCCGAGTGCAGAGATGGAACTGAGCGACGACTGAGTGTTGAGAAGAGTTTTTCAGAGTTGAGCGCGTGCCAGACCGGTTTTCAGCGTGCATGTGTTGTCTCACTGCGCGCTCGGATTGGTTCCTGCTCGCTCAAATCGAAGGCATAAATATCTTTCCATGCATTTGGTGTGCAGTAGATTCTGTCGAATGAGCATTGGGAGCCGTGCTGCTACACCAGGATTTGGATCCTGGACATTTGGGCTGCTGAAAGAGTTGTGGGTTTTCACTGCAGCGTCTGCATAAACCCGTGTGTGTGGCTGATGAAGAGACATGAGTTTCATTTTACCTTATAGCTTTATTATTGTCGGCACTCACTTTATTGTCATTTTTGGTTGTTAAGGATTGCTGCTGTTGAATATTATACTCTCACCAACGGGACCTTGTTTCAGATGCTCTTGGTTAATAGAGTGAAAGGTTTTCTCTAAAGTTGGGGTTGTAGTACAAGCACCACAGAACCAGAACAACTATTTATTTCTTTTAATCAATTAGCTGATCGGGCACAGCTCTACAGGACTGGGGGACGCAACGTGAGATTCGTTTTTCTAACTTTATATGATTTTGTCTTATCTTTTGTGTTACTAACGTGGGTTGCAGTGTGTTTCTAGAGTCTCAGATTACTTCTTGTTTTGTCACGGGTTCCTGTGCCTTATTGGATTTTTAAAGTAGAACAATAATAAAGTTTTTTCTTCTTATTGTAAAGGAATGCATAAATAAAATATATAAATTGTGTACTATTTCTGTTTCCTCATTTTAAGCCAGACCTACCTACGTACTTTTAATTGGGAGACCCTAGGCCGCTTGATGTTATTTTTAGAGGTCTACTAGTTGGTTTCAGGCATGGGCTTAGGTTTGCATAGGGACTCATAGGACATGTCCCTACCAAAATTTTGGACTTGACCCATTTGTCCCTACCAATAATTGGATGTGAACAACATGTTTATAATTTACTATACAGCAGCCGCTTCTTTTCCTCTCGCAGCTTCTCTGCCTGGTAGCTGCAGCTGCCTGCTCTTTCCCGTCCCTTTCACATAGCAGCAAGATCAACTGTGCCAAGGCGCCGGTTTAACTCTCTGATTATTCTGCCTTAAGTTCCGCCTTCTCTCTTTCTGATTGCGTGTTTTTAAGTCTGTATGTGCGCGCGCGGGGTGCTTGGAGCGCGAAAAAAAGACGCTGAAATAAATTAATATTGGGCTGCGAAACTAGTCCAAATAAAAAAAAATATCTACGCTAAAACAGGCGACAGCTTCTGATTGGAGTTCTGTAAAGCAGGAGAGAGTTTTTTGATTTGTGGAACGAGAAATGTAAGTTAACAGCGTTAGGATTTCTTTATTTATCTTTTTAATCAGTAACTTAAAAGATGAAAAAAAGATCTTTTATGAAATGAAACCAGGTGAAAGAAAAAGCTGAGCGTTTCCCTTTGGAGGAAGTTCTGGATGGAGAATATTGACAGACAAAACTTTTTTTTACTTCTTAAATGCAAAATGTTTTACATATTTTTACAATCTTGGTATAATTCCTGCTCTAAATGGGTTGGCTCTGTCGACTAAAGGCACATTTTAGTGGCCTATACTCCAGTTCACGATTAATCAATTATAAATTAGTTCACGATTATTTTAATAAATCGATTAATAGCGATTAATTGTTTCAGCCATAGATAAAATACATGATTTTATCTACACAGAGTAACTACAGCCCAGATGTACAACTTCTAATATTAATATTTTAAATGCTCAGTGTCAGTTCCTCTTCTAGTTCCAGTGCTCATGTAAATACAATACATTTATTTGCCGTCACTTGAATGTATTATTTTGCATGATCCAGAGAGAGCATATTAGATAAAAAAAAATAAGAGTGGGGTTTACCTCTGCACAATTCTCTATCTTCAGAAGATAACACAGGATAAATCCACATATAATAGACTATATTTGGTTAAGCAGACACTGTCTTAGTCGCAGGTAAATTTAAATGCAATCCTTTTCAAAGTGGAAAAAGTCCTAATTCCTCATTCATCAGAGCCAGTTATGCTTTAAATATTGAGAAACAGCATCTAGTGCATGTAGTGCTTATAAGATTTGTATTAATGTAGCACAGAAATGCTGTTCTCTTTTAAACAAAATGAGCCCTGAAGCTCACATTAAGCATAAAAAAAGAACATGCATATTTACCCAAAAGGACCAATGGGAAAACTGAAGAATAGTGTCCCTACCAAAGTTGAAAATCAAACCTACGCCCTTGAACAACAGGGCCCACGTCCTGGGTCACAATCCGGGTTATTCACCTGTGTTACATTTACACTTACAACTTGTAAAGGAGCATTTCAGTTTATGAACCAAGCTTCACTTTAATCCATTTCAGAAATAATCTAAAGCTATGAAGATCAGTTGTAATGCCACTTTACTTTTGATTAAATACATAAATCATTTGCATTTCTCGTCAAATTGAAACACAAAACAGTAAAGCTTCATCGTCCCTGAAAATCTTTTCATCTTATCTCATCTGCACTTTATTTATTTAAAGCAGTAACATTCAGCTAAAACCACAGTACTTCGTCAAATGTGAATGATGTTAGTTTGATGCTGAGAGGAACAACTTGTTTGCTACTTCTACTGTTAACTAACGTTCCCCCTCCCCCACTTCCTTCCTTCCGCTGAAGATCAGAGTGACGCAGAGTAGAACATCTCCTCAGAAATCTACTAAAGGGTAAAGGAATATATTGTTTTTTTATCTTTAGATCCATAGAATAAGCTGTGGGAAGGTTTTGTTCAACAGAAAGAACCAGGTATGGATTTTATCATCCTATTAAATAGCAGGTATTAGCAGTTTTTAATCCCATAGAATGGCTTCAGATTGTGCCTTCTACCTACTAGCGGGATCAACCAATTAATCCTAATCCTAACCCTGAGATTGTTCCTATCTCAAACTTTGTGTACGCCAGTTCTGGAAACATGAAGTGTTTTGAGTGTGGAGATGTGGGCCACAAGCGGGTGGCATGTCCCCACAGACAGAGTGTGGTGGGGCCCGCGGCGGGCGCTGCGGTGGGGCCCGCGGCGGGCGCTGCGGGGGAGGATAGCGGGGAGGGGAGCAGTGGACAGCGGGCGCTGCCCGAGGCTGCTCCTCGTGATAATACTGAGGGAGACTGCTCCGTGGTAGGAACTGACAGTGGCTCAGTGGTCGGGGCTGAGGGTGATGGTTCTCTCCAGTTGACAGACAGTGCTGTAGGTGAGGAAGAGGCTGTGGATAGGACAGGGCAGAGAGCGGATGACCTGGGGAGGTCAGAAAAGGATGCAGAGTGCAGTCCTGTGCAGGATGCAGAGCTTCTGCAGGTGAACCCTGATAGTGAGCCAGATGATCAGATGGAATCCACTCATGGCCATAATGATTCTGATTCTGATAGTTTCTCTATCGCAGACAGCTACTTTCAGAGTGTTGATTTGTATTCTCTGGAGGAAATCAATGGTTTCCTAGATGACACCTTTGGAAAAAAAGTTAATGTAAAAGATTATTTTCCTGATGTGGATAAATTTATTGAATCGGTCACTACTTTGCAGAGAGTTGTTGGTTATGATTTACTGGACAGCAAGAAACGTTTTCGTCTTAAGAAGCACGTCACTGGTCTAAGGAAAACTCTTAAAACAACAAAGGGTAAAATGTCAAAGAAAATGAAACTTTAACAAACAGTAACATGATTGCACAACACTGGGTGTTTCAATTCTGTTGGTTTTCCCTACTGGTCTGTCTCTATTCTCCTTATATGCAGGGTCTAAGAGTGGCCTCTTTAAACATAAATGGGGGTAGAGATGGAAAAAAAAGGGCTATATTAACAGATATTATCACACAGAAAAGACTGGATGTAATTTTCCTACAAGAAACACACACTGATAGCACGAATGAAATAGATTGGGGCTTATGGTGGGGAGGGCAGCATGTCCTTAGCCATGGGACAAATCTAAGTGCTGGAGTTGCCATTCTGTTTTCTTCTAAGTTAAATGTAACTGTTATTTCCAGCACAGAAGTGGTGAAGGGCAGAATGCTTATGGTGAGAGCTGAAGTAGAGGGTTTCAGCTTCATTTTCATTCATTTATATGCACCAAACCAAGGCTCTGAGCGGGAAAAAACTTTTAAAATACTGAAGGAAGAACTAAATAATATTGGTACAGGAGAGTTTATTGTATTGGGTGGTGACTGGAACTGCTGCACTGATTTTACATTAGATAGGACCGGAGAGGAGCCACATGTTCAGTCCTCCTTGTTTCTGTCTCAAGTATTAACAAAAACCGATTTGGTTGATGTGTGGAGGATGAAACACCCTTCTGATAGGCAGTACACTTGGGTCAAAATATCAGATGGGAGAGTAAGTGCAGCTAGACTGGACAGGTTTTATCTACCTGCTTCTTTCACTACTAGAGTTCTTAGCTGTCAAATATTCCCAGTAGTTTTTACTGACCACCATCTAGTCTTAATGGAGCTGTTTCTCTCTCCCACTAGAAAACAAACATCTTTTTGGCGTTTTAATGTTAAATTATTAAAGGATCCTACTTTCTGTGAAAATTTTAAATTGTTTTGGGCCTACTGGAGATCCCAGAAAGATGATTTTCTTTCCCTGGCTCAGTGGTGGGAGGTAGGAAAAGCTCAGGTTAAAGTTTTTTGTCAGGATTATACAGTTGGTGTCACTACAAAAACCAAGAGAGCTGTGCAGGAGTTAGAGGACCAGATAAGGAACTTGGAAAATGCCTTAAAAGAGAATCAGCAAAATGATCTTTTACGATCAAAAAAGAGGGAGCTCAAAAGGAGCTTTAGTCCGAGCACACTTCACCAGACTACAGGACATTGATGCACCAACCACCTTCTTTTTTAACCTGGAGAAGTCAATTACTTCAAAAAAACAGATGATGTGTCTCCGTCTCCCGGATGGGAAGGTGACCACAGACCCAACGGAGATGAGGAGGCATGCCGTGGACTTTTACACTGACTTGTTCAGGGCGGACGGCTGTGATGTGGATGCTGCTGCGGAGCTTCTTCAAGGACTTCCTCAGTTGGATCCAGGAGATCGGGAGGCTCTGGGTTTGCAAATAACTCTGGATGAACTGACTGCTGCTGTGTCTCAGATGACGTCTGGAAAGGCTCCGGGAATAGATGGTCTGCCTTCAGACTTTTTTAAACATTTTTGGACCATCATGGGACAGGACCTTTTGGATGTTTTTAAAGAGTGTCTTATGAAAAAGACACTTCCAGCTTCTTGTAGGCGTGCAGTTCTTTCTTTGCTCCCTAAGAAGGGAGATTTAGCCCTTTTAAAGAACTGGAGACCAGTAGCTCTTTTATGTACGGACTACAAGATTCTTTCAAAAGTCTTATCAAACAGACTGAAAACTGTTATTGATTTTCTAATTGGTGCAGATCAATCATATTGTGTACCTGATAGGTCTATGTTTGATAATTTGTTTTTAATGAGAGATGTTTTTGATATTTGTAAAATTTATGACATTAATGTTGGTATCATATCCATTGACCAGGAGAAGGCCTTTGACCGAGTGGATCATGATTTTCTTTTTACTACCTTACAGGCTTTTGGTGTTGGGGAAGGTTTTCTGTCTTGGGTAAAGCTGTTGTATCGAGATGCCTGTTGTGTGGTGAAGGTGGGTTGAGTGTTCCAGTGCCAGTTAGGAGAGGGATCAGACAAGGCTGCCCCATTTCAGGCCAGCTTTACAGTATTGCCATTGAGCCTCTCCTCTGTCGGTTGAGGAGTAGACTGCGTGGTCTCTCCCTGCCAGAGTTGGCTAACATGCCCCCTGTTATTGTATCAGCATATGCTGATGATGTAAACATATTTATTTGTAATGAGGGAGACGTTCAAGAGTTACAAGAAAGTTTGTCCTTGTATGGAAAAGCTTCCTCTGCTAAGGTGAACTGGGGAAAAAGTGAGGCTTGTTTAGTGGGGGAGTGGGGTGTGGGGAGCATTCCTTGTCTTCCTGGTAACCTTAAGTGGGGAAAAAGGGGTATAAAAAGTCTTGGAGTTTTTATTGGGAATGAGGATTTTCAGAGACAGAACTGGGAGGGAGTGCTGGAAAAGGTAGAAGCCAGGTTGTCTAAATGGAAATGGTTGCTACCTCACCTGTCCTATAGGGGAAGAGCTCTGATAGTGAATAACCTGGTTGCATCATCTCTGTGGCACAAGCTCATCGTGTTGGTGCCTCCATCAGGCCTACTGAAAGAAGTGCAGCGGCTCCTGGTTGACTTTTTCTGGTCTGGTCAACACTGGCTGAGGGCATCGGTCTTGTATCTCCCTGTGGCAGAAGGAGGACAAGGACTTGTAGACATTCTGTCCAGAACCGCGGCTTTCAGACTGCAGACGGCACAGAGGCTGTTGTATGGCTGCAGTCGCTGCTGGTTATCCCCTGCTCGACTGCTACTTAGGTGTGCTGGACGGCTTGGACTGGATAAGCAGTTATTTCTGCTAAGACCATCTGAAGTTGACCTGACAGGACTCACACCTTTCTACACGTCGGTGATTAATGCCTGGCAGACACTGAAGGTCACAAGGAATCAGGACTCTGGGCCAGGGATGTGGATCTATGAGGAACCACTGTTTCACAACAACTTCTTTAGAAACGCTACTTTTTCTTCTGCTACATTAAGGACAAAATTTGTTGAGGCCGGCATTACTAAACTGGGCCACCTCACCAAAACATCCCTGGAAACGCTCAGTGACATTACAAGCATCCAGTCTTACAGAGTGCTGAATAGGATTATGGAGGAAGTCTGGCAGTCCCTGTCTGAACCAATGAGAAGCTTTGCTAGGAATCACGCTGGCCAGTGGAAGGATGACGGTGTGTATATTTTTCCCTCTCTGAGTGTCTGTCCAGCTACTGAGGAGCAACAGGAGAAGAGTGGTTTTCTTCTCAGCATGAAAACACCAGAGCTGGGTATTTTCAGCTCCTGTGGGAGGAAGCAGCTGTACTACAACTGTGTGAAAGTGCTGAATTTTCACTCTCTGGCTGGAGTGAAGGAGTCAAAATGGTGTGAGGTATTTGCCTCAGACGTTACCCCTAAAGGAGGATGGAGGGTCCTGTATAAACCCCCTGTTGAGAAAAGGATGGCGGACCTTCAGTGGAGGATTATACATGGAGCAATAGCCACGAACAGACACAGAGCTCACCTGGATCCAGGCACTGGGGAGGGCTGTCCGTTCTGCACTCACAGGGAAACGTTAGATCACTTAGTGGTGGGTTGTCCTCGGCTAGTTGATCTTTTTAAAGTTTTGAAAGGATGGGTGGAAGCTTTGGGGGAGGTTTTTTCCCACACAGACCCTGGAGGTGGCATTCAGAGTAAAACATGGAGATGGTTTTTACATGGTGTATGCCAGCTCGGGACACATGAAATGTTTTGAGTGTGGAGATGTTGGACACAAAAGATCTGGGTGTCCACATAAACAACAGGAAGGAGATCACTCAGCGGATACAGCTGGTGGCTTTGCTGCCAGGTCTTCGGGGAGCGCGGCGTCGGTCGCCATGGGCCCTGTGCCCGGGGGTGCGGCACCCGCTTCTGGCGGGGGCTGCGGCTGGTGTGGGGGGTGCGGCACCCTCTACGGAGACTGTAGTGGCGGATTGTAACGTTGTACAAGAAGTAATTGAACCGAGTCAAGTGGCGAAACAGCAGGTGTCTGAAACTACAGAGAGCTTAAAGGCACACTATGCAACATTTTTCAGTTAATTAATATGTTCCATAACGTTTTGGATGATTAAATTAGTCATTTCAGGTTGAACAAAGGTTTTCTCGGCCGCCCTGGTGGTCTGTGGGGGAAATACCGCACTTGCAATTGCAGGAGCCCTCGGCCCGCACCCACAGGCTCAGAAGTCTCGCGAGAGTCAGTCTTGCTTTACACCGAGAGCGAGAACTGCTACACCCCACAGTTAAAAGCATTCTCGTTGCTAGCACAGTGGCGATCTTTGTGCAGTTATGCTACGTTCACGCAGCAAAAGCAGCAAAATCGTGTCTGCTGCTTTATTTTTGCTGCTTGTACCAGTTAGTTCTGGCAGCAGCGGCTGAAGCAGCTTTGCTGCTCTGGCTGCGGGGTGCAAAAGTGTGTCTGTCTGGCGTTGGGCGGAGCTTCACTATCCTTTCTCTGCCTTGCAGCTATATTTGCTGTGATCAGTGGGAATAAAGTAGTTTTAATATGTTTTAAGTGAGAAAATCCACCTGAAAACTTAATCAGTGCCGTCAGTTCATTCAGATTATTATCCTGCCTTCAATATTTTTTTCTGTCGGAGCCGCTCAGACCCCCACATACCAGGGGTGCGCCGACAGTAGGGATCCTTCATCAGCAGCCTCTGGCCGGGTCGCCTCCTCGCAGTTCACCGCGGGCTGGTAGGTGTTTTTCATCTAAATAATCCAAACTGCATATTCTGCCGGCAGATTTCTGCATTTTAAGTTAAAGGAATAGTACACCCAAAACATGATTAGCCTTCATTTTCTACTCACCCCATGCTGAACAACACTCTGGAGTACTTTTTTGATATCTCAAATGCATCTGGAGATCTGGGAGGCTTCTTGCTGTCTGCTGACATTCAAATAATGGAGGTCTATGGCCCGAGGCAGAAAGGTCCATAAAAGTCCACAAAAAGCGTGTCAATATTCCTCCATACTGCTCGTCCAATGTATTCCAAGTGTCCTGAGTGGGTAGCATCCAGAATTTACTCAAAACGAAGTCATTTAGAATGTTTTTAGAGCATAAACAGTAGTGTATAGGATTTCCTGAAAGCGGCGCATTTGGCGTTTCACGGCGCTACGGAAGCTGGCAGACCAAACCAGATGAAAGTGCGCATTCAGCGTCTGCTCTGCCCGATAATGCAAGCGTAGAAGAAGAAATGTGCTGTTTACCTGTGCAAAAGAAAGAAACAACGAAAGAAAAATGTCTGAGGACTTCACTGTTGAGGAAGAGCATGAGTTCTTTGCCGACCTGAATGCGCACTTTCATCTGGTTTGGTCTGCCGGCTTCCGTAGCGTCGTGAACGCGCTTTCAGGAAAATCCTATACACTACTGTTTATGCTCTAAAAAACATTCTAAATGACTTTGTTTCGAGTAAAATCTGGATGCTACCCACTCCAGGACACTTTGGAATACATTGGACCGAAAGCAGTATTGAGGAATATTGACACGTTTTTGTGGACTTTTATGGACCTTTCTGTCTCGGGCGCCATAGACCTCCATTATTTGAATGTCAGCAGACAGCAAGAAGCCTCCCAGATCTCCAGATGCATTTGAGAACTATTCCTTTAATTTAGGCGTCAATAAACTGTTTAAGAGGAGTGATCATCAGCGCTGTGTCTCTCTCCCTGCGCCAGATGATTAAACGCGGCTGACGCCGCTGCTTCAGCTGCTCAGACGCGCTGCGCCTGCTGCTCAAAAGCGCGCCCGCGGGACCTTTTGCTGCGCCTTGGACGCGGCGTCAACCATTGACTTTGCATGTAAACTCACTGCTTCTGTCGCGCCAGCTACGTCCAGTGTGAACGCAGCATTAGTCATTCGTTGCGTTTGCCTGTCTGCTAAGCTCAAAACAACCGCGCCTGGCTTGACGGAGAAACCAGGAGAACAGCTGTGCATATTTACGACAGTGCACTTTTACTTTTGCCCTCTGGGGGGAGCCTCGCTGGAAAATCAACACCGGTTGCATAGTGTACCTTTAAATGAGCAACAGTCAGCAGGAATTGCTGAGGACAGAGCTAGCAGCAGTGTAACGGGACAGAGTGACGTCTGCAGTCAGATTTCATGTGAAGGAGATGAAATGGAATATGAGTCTGAGTCAGACACAGCTTCTATTCCTGAGGGTGTAAACCGAAGGCGTGATCTATACTCTCTAGAGGAAATAAATGAGTTTCTGGATGCAACCTTTAATAAATCAGTTAAAGTGAGCGATTACTTTGAGGACACAGATAAGTTTATCAAATCGGTCAGCACTTTAAAGAGACAGGTTGGCAATGACCTCCTGGATGAAAAGAGGCGTTATCGTCTCAACAAACATCTGGCAATACTGAGGAAAGCTAAGAAAGGAAAAGTTGGTAAGAAAGTCAAGAAATAGGGGAAAAAAAATGCATCATCACATGGTGGCCTCTTCTTTCTACTGGTTTCTACTGGTTTCAGCCTGTATGTTCCTTCTTTTCCTTAATATCTCTATGCAGAGCCTAAAAATAGGATCTTTAAACATTAATGGAGGGAGGGACAAACATAAGAGAGCTTTAATTTCTGAGGTGGCATCTCAAAAAAACATTGATGTGTTATTTCTACAGGAAACACACACTATTGAAACAGATGACACAGATTGGGCCTTAGCATGGGGTGGATGGTGTTTCCTGAGCCACGGCTCTAATCTGAGTGCAGGTGTAGCTATCCTTTTTTCAAATCGTATTGTTCTGTCAAATGTAGTAGTTTCTGATATAGAGCAGGGTCGGATGCAAATAGTACAAGCAACAATCAGAGAGACACCTTTTGTGTTTGTTAATGTATATGTTTCCACCTATGCTGGTAACCGCATTGATTTTTTTCATAAGCTTAATGACACATTAAAACAGTTTAATAGTAGTTCAGTAGTAGTGGTAGGAGGAGACTGGAATTGTACCACAAATGATTCGGTTGACAGGAATGGAAGAGAGCCTAATTTATCATCAGCTTCTCTTTTATCAAAAATTATTCAAGAAAATGATCTTGTAGATGTCTGGAGGAAACTCCACCCAAATAGTAGACAGTATACGTGGGTGAAAGTCACTGAGGGCAGGGTTAGTGCAGCCAGACTGGACAGATTCTATGTCAACCAAACATACAACAATAGGTTGAGTGCAGCCATGATATCACCTGTTGGTTTTTCGGATCATCATTTACTAACTGTTCATTTTTCTTTAATGGTGCATCCCCAAAGATCTCCTTTTTGGCATTTTAACATCAAATTCTATTTTTTTTTTTTTTAGATATTTAGAGTGTTAACATAATTAATGAAGGAGTTCCAAATCGATTCAAACAGGTCCTGTTTGTCCTTCAATATATACATGATTTTTTCCAGAGGGAGGACAGATAACATCTGCTGTAGCCATTGGTTTATGCTTGGTCTGTGAGTCTTTTTCCAAAATATAGATATACATTTCTTTGCAGTAAGCAAACTTAAGTTTATAAACACTCGTTCATTTTTTGTGTAAATATGTTTTTCAGGGAATAATCCAAACACAAACAGCCTTGGCTCAAAAATTATCTGTTTAGAAATTATGTTTTCTATAGCACCTTGTACTTCTTTCCAAAACTGTATAATTTCTCTGCAATGCCACATACAGTGAACCAGAGTCCCTCATCCCCTATTGCATTTTGGACATACATCAACGTATCTCCCTGTTTATACCTATTGAGGTCTACTGGTGTTATGTAAATTCGCATTAGCCATTTATATTGCATCATTTTTAGAAGATGTGTTAATAGAGCTGGTGTGGGCCAATTTACATGCTGTCTGCCAATCTTCCTCTGTTAACATAATCGATAGATCTTCTTTCCAAGCCTTAAGTCTATCATGAGATCCTTCTGAAATTTGTAACATCATTAAGTTATAAAAAACTCTGTTATGATACCTTTCTTCAAACTGTCCTTTGTTAACATTCTTTCTAAAGTTGACATGGCAGGCTTCGATCTTACTTATTTTTATTGATTAGTTCTTATGAAGTTTCTGAGTTGAAGATATTTAAAGAAATGTTTCTTGTCCTGATTGAATTTATGCTGTAGATCTTGAAAGTTCATTAGTATGTCTGAGTCTGGTTCATAAAGATTCCTGAATCATTTGAAGTCCTTTGTCATGGTTGACTTTGAATGTTGGATCAGTTCTTCAGGTAAAAAACTGATTGCCTTACGAGCTGAACAAAGACAGACAATTTGTTTCATTTAAAATTCTTTTTACATCTCTCCATACTCTTATCATATTTTTAAGAAATGGATTTTTAGTATATTTAAGAAGCTTTGATATTGAATTTGAATACAGATATGAAGGGAGAGTTAAATTTAAATCTTGTTCCATAAGAATAGTGTAAAATAAGTCTTTTTAATTTGTTCTTCTCACAAATTAAAGCACTTTTATTTGTTTATCCAACACCTACTTTGCAAATAACAATGTCCACAGATAGGGTAGAGTATGTTGCATGATTTTATGAAAGTATGATGTATTGCGACATCGAAGCAAATAATCAAATTAGTAGTTTCTTATGTCTGATCTGTGCCACTAAGATATTCTCATTAGAGAGCAGTAGTGAAATCTTAGATATTGTATTTTCATGGCCTAGTTTACCAGACAGGATGTTTACATAAATCTGTTTCAAAGGAATATTTACACTCCAAAACATTGATTAGGCTCTCATTTTTCTACTCACCCTCCATGCTGAACAACACTCTGGAGTACTTTTGGGATATTCTCAAATGTAATTCTGGAGATCTGGGAGGCTTCTTGCTGTCTGCTGACATTCAAATAATGGAGGTCTATGGCGTCGAAGGCAGAAAGGTCCATAAAAGTCCACAAAAGCGTGTCAATATTCCTCCATACTGCTCGTCCAATGTATTCCAAGTGTGTCTGAGTGGGTAGCATCCAGAATTTACTTTCGAAACAAAGTCATTTAGAATGTTTTTAGAGCATACAAACGGTAGTGTATAGGATTTCCTGGAAGCGCCGCACATGGCGCGTTTCACTTCTGAGGAAGCTTTTACGGCAGACCAAAACCAGATGAAAGTGCGCATTCAGCGTCTGTTTCTGCCGTATGTATGTAAAGCCGTAGAAGAAGCGAAATGTGCTGTTTACGCAATGCAAAGAAAGAAACAATGGAAGAAAAATGTCCTGAGGACTTCAGTGTTGAGGAAGAGCATGAGTTTTTGCGAGCTGAATGCCCACTTTCGTCTGGGTTGGTCTGCCGGGTTTCTGTGGCGTCGTGAAACGTAAGTGGCTGGGCGCGCTTTCAGGAAAATCCTATACACTACTGTTTATGCTCTAAAAAACATTCTAAATGACTTGTTTCGAGTAAATTTGGACGCTTACCCACTCAGGACACTTGAATACATTGAGACGAGCAGTATGGAGAAATATTGACACGTAATTCTTTATGACTTTCTTTCTCCGGCACCATAGACCTCCATTATTTGAATGTCAAGCAGACAGCAAGAATCTCCAGTCCTCAGATGCATTTTGAGATGTCAAAAGTACTCCAGAGTGTTGTTCAGCATGGGGTGAGTAGAAAATGAAGGCTAATCATGTTTTGGGTAAAACTATTCTCTTTTCAAGGCTTATTTGCACAGATAAGATTTTTTGGTACATGGAGGAACAGCTCTCCCATATAGCAAAAATAAATGCATCAATAAATACATGCTCAATAAATAAATAAGTATTCAATTAATTACCCCCAAAATACAATGAATAAATATGTAGGTAGAAATTAAATTATAGTGATAGACATAAATATATATATCTCTGTAATTAGCTTCTTTATTTTCTCACCTTTTGTAAACAGTTTCATTTGTTACTTGAATCGACTGTTTAATTGAGGTCTGCAGAAGTTTTCTCTAAGGGAAACCCTAAAAGAAATAAGATGCCTTTGTAGATTTTTGTTTTCCTACAGATGTCCATTGAGTAGGGTGACCAAACGTACCGTATTTCCTCGTGGACATATCCAGGTATTTCGACGTCCCCGTCACGGGCGTCCGATTTTTTTAGAAAGTGAAATGTCCTGATTTCACTGCGCACGACGGCTCCGTGTGACGTAATCCCTGCGCCGTCGGTGCGCGGGCAGCCCTGTTCTTAATCAGAGGCTCTGTTCAAAATCCCGGCTGCATCCCTCGCAAGGCGAGTACTGGCCTGTACCGGATCCTTCCAAGTCCTGAAAAATAAGTGAGGTCGGGAAGAGTTTTGCTGTAAATTCGAACCAGGTCCACCCTTCGGCGGTTTTACTGGCCAGATGCTCTCCGTTGCTTAGCAACCCTGAAAGTTGACACACAGAAAGCAGGCAATGAATACCGAGGTTTTCAAAAATGTTTCTTTATTTATTTTTGCAAAAGATAGTGAACAAAGACTACACTCACAAGAATCCAGAGTGGAATAAAGGTTTCAAACAGTCAAAAAATAAAATCAAATGTAATGATAGAAACCTTAGTCAGTTAAATAACCTGCTGCTGTCATTCTGCACATCTCTGATGTTGCTGCTATTTTCAAA